>JBAMJV010013504.1:0-61796 GCA_037951105.1 Echinarachnius parma
GGCCCCAACATGAGCATCCAACTGAAACCTGAGCCCGACTCTAGCCATTGAAACCAGTCGGATCGGGTCGAGTCGGCTCTGTCTGCAGAGGGCTTTAGTCGCACGTTATTGCTTTCAGTCTCATCATGGGAGACGGCGTTGGTTACATTTGTGAGTGTATAATTTGTATTATTGCTGATGATAATCACTGATACATGTAATATCATGTAGTCAAAATATTCATATTCTTAGACTGATGCAGATTTCTATCTTATGACTTAAAAAAAAGCCTTTTTTTACCCTCTCAGAATCATGAATGTGTTTCTTTGGTTTACTACATGTAGGTTGCTTTGCCTGTGGTATGGAGTCTGGCTTCAGAGTGTACAACTGCGATCCCCTCAAAGAAAAAGAAAGACAAGGTAATGCCTAATGGTAGTAAGATCATAGCTAGCTTGTGTCCCCCAGAAAAAAAGTCCAGTCAAAAATTCTAATCAGTCTGGTTATTTGATATATTAGGTCAATTTTCATGCGAGTATCCCAACACTGTAATATGAGATTAAACTTGATGATTTTTCCAAGTTGTTTTCTGTTTTTTTTTTATACTCAAATATGTTTTTCTGTTTCCGCATGCCCAAAGTATTTTGACTCATACGTTAGGTTGATGTCAGTACTCTCTCTTGTGGTTGGAGCTTGGAGTTAAATTTCACAATTAAAAACTTTTGCAAATTTGCACCATGATTAAAAAATTCCAACAAAAGCTAATAAGGCCATATAAAGGAAAGTCATTAGTTCATACTTATTTGTGTTGCTGATCATTTTCCTATTTGAAAGTTCTTGCATTTGTTTATATAGACTTAGCCATATCCAACATGATTATGTACACACAACTCCAAGTTTGTATACATTTTTAGAAGAGTTTACTCTGAATTATATTTTGTTCTCACAAACCTTTGCAGATTTTACAGATGGAGGTGTCAGCCATGTTGAGATGCTGTTCAGATGCAACTACCTGGCCCTGGTAGGAGGAGGCAAGAACCCACATTATCCCCCAAACAAAGGTAAAGGAATCAAACTGGGAGTGCTGCCTTGTCTCGTATGATTTATGCAAATCTACAATCAATCCCATTGCCCACGAGATCAATTGCATTTCCTACATGTAATTCCCATACATGCTACCCCAGTAGTGAATGGAATAAATGCAACTACCTGGCCCTGGTAGGAGGAGGAGGCAAGAACCCACATTATCCCCCAAACAAAGGTAAAGGAATCAAACTGGGAGTGCCTTGTTGTCTCGTATGATTTATGCAACTCTACAATCAATCCCATTGCCCACGAGATCAATTGCATTTCCTAATTCCCATACATGCTACCCCTGGGGGGTGTTTCACAGAGATCCTAAGTTGATCTTAGCCTCTATGGTCTTAAATATTATGGAAAGCCATTAGTGTCTTGAAACATTTTTGTAAATGTTATGTTGAAATGCATAAAATGTTGATTCAAATCAAATATATTTTCTAATTATCAAAGAGATTTCATGAATTTTATGTGAAGATTATGAATCTCTTTGATAATTAGAAAATATATATGATTTGAATCAACATTTTATGCATTTCAACATAACTTTTATAAAACTGTTTCAAGACACTAATGGCTTTCCATAATATTTAAGACCATCTTAGTGCTAAGATCAACTTAGGATCTTTGTGAAACACCCCCCAGTAGTGAATGGATTAAATGCAACTACCTGGCCCTGGTAGGAGGAGGCAAGAACCCACATTACCCTCCAAAAGGTAAAGGACTCAAACTAAGATGAGCAGTTAGCTTATAAATACAAATCTAAAATTAACCCATTGCCCAGGAGATATTGCGTTTCCCATCTGAGTTAATACAATCATTTCTACCCTGAGGTTCCCCGTTCCTGTAGTGAATTGGTTTAAAGGAACTACCTGGCCAAACAAAGGTAAATTAGGAGCAGTCTCTAAAATGTTAATTATACAAATCTACAATTAACCCCTTGCAGGACTCTCACTTAAAGGGAAATGCCAGTAGTGGGAAACGCCCCACACACAAAAATGAAATGTACGCTCTTATTACCAATTATTTGAAAGAATATGTTTTTACTAATACGGGATGATACAAATTTGGCCTGGAAACCGCCTACTAATTGATATATTTGGTAAATTATAAAGCTATCTCCTGCAGATTGATATCTCGCCGATGGTTGTATGTTGATATTCAGCCTCGTGCGATGCATGTTAATCCTATTGCAAGTGCGCACATGGTAATTCGTGCGAACGAGCGTATCTATGTGGCCAGCGCAGACGGGCCAAACTGACGGTGAATTTAGGCTCAATGTCAGCGGCTTTCATAAACGTTTTAACTGATATTTCTGCACTTAACGATACTAAGGTTCAGATTTTTCCACACACGCCCCTTTTTATGCTATTTCATCAATACTACTCAAATAGTTTGGCCAATAAAGTTATTTTCCACTACTGGCATTTCCCTTTAAGCTTTTCTTTCAGGTAGCCAAAAGGACACATATCAGATAAACTCCCATCTTAGACTCTTGTGTTGTAGACTTGTAGATCCTCATTCGCTGGTGGTTAAATGAAATGTCTCTAGAGGGGCCATTGGCACTCGTGCCACTCGGGCTATGGGCAAGCCCTGCCGTGCCTTAGAGATTGCATAATTTCCCAAAGAGTTTAAATACATGCTACCCCATGTTCCCTAGGTAGTGAATGGGTTAAAGGGATCTAGTGACTCTGTTGACATGTGCAAAAAGCGATGAGTGGTTGATACAATGTAAATGTATTGTTGTTATCTGATATGTCCACTGGGTGTTGTGTGAAAAATTCAAGTTAAATGGACTTTATATGGCCAAGTAATGAGCAAAAATGCAAAGTGACATTCACTAACTCATTGCACTCACTTTGTACACGGTTCTGACGATCCATTGGATAATTTGACATCTGAACACTTCAATCGTAAATATCTTTTTAACGAAAGGGAAATTTGAAAAACCAAAACCTGTCCCATGCTTTTTTTGTTAATAAGAATACAACAAGGTATGAGGGAACCGCTAGAATTTCAATTGGATTTTGAGGTCTTGGACAATGTTACTAAGTCCCTTTAAATGAAAATGATCAAAGTTGGGCTCCACCGGGAATCAAATCCGCGACACACACGTGCTTGGTTGTTGAGGTTAAAGGTTTGATTCCTAGCGATGCAAATTTTCTTTGCTCATTTTTCATTTATATTCCTCGCCAATGTACTTGGAAGTCAATTTTGTAATTACTCAGCAACTAGCAGTACTTTTATCTGTTTTTGGGGGCGGCCTTTAAAGGGTACCCTTTAAAGGGCGGCCTTTAAAGGGTACCACCACCCAAAAATAATATTCTTATTAAAGAAAGGTAACATCTTTAGTATTCCATTCCATCAACAAGTTCACAAAAATATGTTTCCAGAAAAAGAAAAAAAAAATTGGAAATGCATCACCATTCTAAAGCATACGTTCATGCGGTCTGAATTGCGAAGACTGCGATGTGTGCGGTGAATTGCGATGTATGCAGAGCGAACGAATCGCCCGGGAATCTATTGTCTACAAACGTATGCGTGAATAGCTGCATTGGCGCACTCGCAAATGGTTGGCCCGTATGGAACCAGGAGATAGCAGTTGTTCCGTAAGTGGTGGAAATTAATTGCTTTGTTTATGAATTACACAACCCTTTGCAAAATGTTGGGTATCTATTTGATATCACAAAACGGTACCAAAACATATAATAATGTGTTGTTCTTTGCCTGGTGGTCCCCTTTAATATGTTGTCTTGATTTGATTGACTTGTATATTAATGTCCACATTAATTTTATTTTTTAAACTGTCTTTATGCAGCAATGATCTGGGATGACCTAAAGAAGAAGCCAGTCATAGAGCTAGAATTCTCCAGTGAAGTCAAGAGCGTGAGGTTACGAAGAGACAGGTGAGATGAGAGATAAGATCATGGCCATGTTGCAGTAAAAGTTACAATTTAATGGAAAATTGCTATTCATTTTAAGTTAGAAAATATGTACATTTGAACCAGAATCAGTTTAACACATTTAGTCACATGATTTGATTTGCAGTTAATTAGCGATTACAACTCTTTCTGCAACGGGGCAAAAATAAGTGAAAATTTAGCGACGTAGATACAATAAATTTTAGCTTAGAATCATTTTCAGAATACACCCCCTGTACATGTATGTGTACGGACTATGGTGCTTTGTTATGATGTCATTGTTTTGGTATTTCAAAAAGAATAATTCCTATCAGTTTTAAATCACTAATACAGTATCTTTACAATCTTTACAATCTTTACAATCTTTACAATCTTTACCATTTTGGATTAGCTCAAATGTAATGAGTTGTCAGAAATGTGGAATGTGGAATATATATTCAGTGCCTAAGGCCCACATATTTGTGGTTTGGTAGTCCTACACTTCAGCAAGAAGATAACAAGTTATATAATGTATACAAGGAGAAAGAGCATAAATTTCTCTATTTTTAGAGCCCTATTTTGTTACTCTACCTGCTTTAGTTATTTTTTTATGATTTTTATTATAGCGTAAATCGCTATAAATTAGAAAAATCCTTAAATTGGCAACACATTGTGATCATTTTAAAACAGATTTTGGCGTTCAAATTGGCAACTTTGCGGCAAAGTCACTTCATATTTGTCCTAAATTGTACTTACTAAATATTTTCCACCTACTTTTATGTCATTAATAGGTCGACAAAATTGAGGAGTTGCCAATTTGTAGAGGAAAATAAAGATCAATTTTGCCTTAAAATAGCTCTCGTCCTTGATGGGTTAAAAAACAAACAAACAAAAAGTTAATATTGTTTATAAATTGCTTGTCTATTATTATCATTATTATTTATCTTACTACAGGATTGTCGTAGTGCTGCATTCCATGATAAAGGTCTACACATTCACACAGAACCCACAGCAACTGCATGTGTTTGATACATGCCCAAATCCTAAAGGTAAGCCATGTCTCCGCACTAAACTTTATTCTGTACTGGCCTGTTTGGGCAAGTAAAATCATACATTTTCAAATTTTTACTTGCCCCAACATAAAATTAACTTGCCTGCGTACTTCTAGATGAGAAGAAAATTACATCTTCTCTTTCAGTTGAACAATGATTTAGTTGCCCGATCAGGCAACCTTACTGGTCCATTTATGATATTTTACTTGCCCGATATCAATTTTTAGTTGCCTCGGGCGATCGGGCAAGTATTGAACCTGGGTGAGCAGTTGGTAATACCGTAAACAGTTTTTCCCTTTTGACATTTTTAAATTGGGGATGTTTATTTGGATTTTACATACCGGTTCAATCAATTTTGGTTATTACCATCGTGGACTTTCCTTTACCATCACCATCCGAGAGACGCAGCACGCCTAGCTTACAAACCTGGGCCGATTTGTGCAAAGGGCAGAGCTCTGACCACTAGACCAGAACAGGTTTTCTTTATAGTGTGTGGTGGTTTGCACTGTATCCTGTGAATGGGGTAATAATAGTGTAAAGCACTTAGAGATTATATTGTATCATATTAGGCGCTATGTAAATCAAACCTATTATTATTATTATTCAAGTGGGGAGGTAATTTTCAGGGCTGGCTGAATATAAAAGCACACACATAAACATATTTGTATAATGCTTGTGTAGTACTAGTAGGAGTATTCTTAGCAAGATATATATTTTTTTATTGCAACTCTAGGTAAATCTAAATAATAATTTTATTGATGTAAAAAAAGCCCCTTGTAAACTAAAAATAGCCTGAGTTGTAACCTTTGATATTGATTTAATAGGCTAAGTGTATCAGACATTGGACTTAGCAAGGGTATAGTGATATGGTTGTTTTAACTTTCATGTAGTTCATGTAATAATTCATTATTGTTTGATCTACAGGTATGTCCAAATAGTAACAACTCACTTGTAGCATTCCCAGCCACTAAGTCAGGCCACGTACAGATAGTGGACCTAGCACAGACAGACAGACTACTTTTTAGAAATCCCAGCACAAACCACTGAAATAACCAATCTCAAATCAAACGTAGTTACTTCATATAATAATTCATTTTTGTTTGTTGTTTGATCTACAGGTCTGTGCGTTCTGTGTCCAAATAGTAACAACTCGCTTCTAGCATTCCCAGCCACCAAGTCAGGCCACGTACAGATAGTGGACCTAGCGCAGACGGACAGACCACCTCTAGAGATCCCAGCACACGAGGGCGCTCTAAACTGTCTCTCTTTCAACCACCAAGGCTCGCGACTTGCCACAGCATCAGACAGGGTGAGACAATGCAAGATACATTGGATTCTTGACAGAAAAACAAAGTAATCCATGGGGCCCAATTAAATTGCTTTGCCATTTTGAAAGTGTGGTGTACAGAGCTGCCAAGTCTCCCTGATTTCGCAGGAGACTCCCTGAAAATGGACCAAGATCAATGCATGGGATTGCATCCCATCAGCCAATCTCCCTGATTATTGAAATATTATTGTCATTAGGTTGTATACATTTGATATATATACAGTATCTCCCTGATTTCTGATGAAATTTCCCTAAATCTTCCCGATTGTTGAATTTCATTGTTGGTAGCTCTGGGTGTATACCAGGGTTGCCGAAACTGTAAAATGCAAAAAGAAATTGATGTCATGAAAAATAGTTTGTTGTATATCAGGGAAGCCAAAACAGTGCAATGCAAAACGAATTGCACTCATGGGCTGGACAGATTTAAGATATCAAAGTAATGTGTTTTGTCAGTGTTTTCCTTTGAGAATCCATTGCATTTCCCAATATGCATTTCTTAATATCTCTATTTTTTCTCAAGGAGTCAAAGGTAGAATTAAGTTGTCAGGATTTAACCACTTCTTTAGCAATTAATCCTTCCCTGGTAGGCCCTATATTAACTCTATGGGGATAGCAATATCTCTTTATAGGGAACATAGTATAGAGTACTAGGTTAAAGGTACTTGCTAAAAAATCTGTTGGCATATGTGGATGGGTGGATTATGCATCAGTTTGATTGCCTATACTTGCTAATCAACCTGTGAAAATTTTATGGCAAATGGATTTTTTTTGGTAAATAAGCTAACATTGAAATTAAAAGATCGTGGGAGTGTCGAGGTACATTGTATATTGGTTTGGGCCTTCGTCTTTCAATACGAGGGTCGTGGGTTCGATTCCCAACCGCAGCACGTGTGTCCTTCAGCTAGACACTTTATCCACAATTGCTGCTCTCAACTTAGGTGTAGTAAATGGGTACCTGGTAGGAATTTATTCCTTGAAATGCTTCATGCGCTTGCCTGCCATGCTTGCAGGCAGCTCAGCTACAGCCAGGGTAATAATATACTGACTGTACAATATGATGCATCTCGGAATAGAATGTCTAGATTGATGGCGCAATATAAATGCTTGTCTATTATTATTAATAAGATGAACAAACACTTTTTTCCCTCTTGTCTTTCTTGCAGGGCACCCTGATCAGAGTGTTTGACACCAGCAACGGACAGCAGCTCCAGGAGCTCCGGAGAGGGTCTGGTGGGGCGCAGATCTATTGGTACGTATCCAAAGTGATCCATTAACTTTTAACATTAAGATTTCTCCAAAAGGGATATTTGAGACTTCAATCATATATACCAATATCATTGTAAGATTATTCTGAATGATGTGTGACACCCTTGATAAGATTCATCTGATTGTGAAATTGTTACTTTAAAAAAAATGTTATTTTCATACAATCAACTTACTTGTGTCTGACCGCGCCATCTAGCGGTCAGACTCAGAGTAACTTCTGATGAAGAACAACAGAGATGTTTGCAACGTCAAGCTAAAACAAGTGAGTTGATTGTGTGAAAATACATTTTTTTGATGTGTGACAGTTTCATGGAAAAAAAAAAACCACTGTTTACCTAGTGAAAAGGTGAAAATATATGTCGGATTGTATTACCTTCTGCCCAAACTAACATTGTAATGCATTCCAGAATGCCTTTCATTCAATCATAAATATCCCCATGATTAGGGAGTCTGTGCTTATTTCGATCCCTGATTTCTGTTTGTATTCATACCCATTTTACCTTACACTGTAGCATGAAGTTCAATGATGATTTGGCCCTTCTATTTAAAAGTACTATTAATTGAAACGTTTATTCTCTCTTATTTATCTCTTTATTTATCTTATTTTTGTTGCCCGTCATCACATAGTATCAACTTCAACCAAGACTCGACCCTTCTGTTCGTGTCCAGTGACCACGGGACAGTCTAGTGATTGCAGCAGAATTTATAAAATGGCAGTCTTGTGAATCCATCACACTGATCAAGAAAATTTAACAAATATATTGATGAATCTGTATTTTTGTCTGTGTTTCTATGTAGTATCAACTTCAACCAAGACTCTACGCTTCTGTGTGTGTCCAGTGATCATGGGACGGTCCATGTGTTTGCAGCAGAAGCTGATGTCCAGAAGAATAAGAAGTCACAGTGAGTATTAAGTATTCTGCAGTGTGAGGCGATACTAACTAGTTAGATTTATGAAACGATCAACATTTTTTTGAAAATACTGCCATTATGAATAAAGCTTGCCTGTTATGGGAGAAAACAGCATTTTTAATCATTATAGTTACCCTATTGCACCACCAAAATTTTGACTTGATTTTTTGTTGACCGAAAGTGAAGTTTTACTGCCTCTTGGCCAATGAGCAAGTGTGAGTTTTGAGTTTTGATGGATTTTTTGAAAGCATGTTTACTTCTGCTTTTCTTACAAGAAACTGAGAGTATGTATTAAAAAATAACAGAATTGTCGAAGTTATAGATAATACAATATAAAGCAATTTATTATAGCGATTACATTTAAACAGCCAGTGAATATCTCATGTAACTTTGACTTTATAACGTTGATTAGATATGTGTATGTTAAAAAGTACCATTTACTATGTAATGTTTTTTGTTTTTCTTTACTTCATGCTCTTAACTTCATACTTCAGCTCAAGCTGGAGCTTCTGTAAGGTCCAGGTGCCAGAAAATGCCCAGTGTTGAATATCGCTTCCTTTAACTTTCAGAACATTAGATTTATGTATTTGAAAAGAAATTAATTAATTATAAAAGGTTTTTGTTTGTTTTGCCTAGCCTCAGCCAGCTTCCTGCCAAAGAACTTTGATTCGAACTGGAGTTTCTTCCAATTTCCAGGTGCCGGGGAACGCACAGTGTCGGATATAGCTCATAATCTTAAATCTGTTTTTTTATTAGATATATAATGTATATATTTTATAAGTCATTCTATAATTTATGATTTAATCTATGATATATATTAGTTTGTGTTGTACAGCCTAGCCTCAGCCATTTTCCTGCCAAATTACTTCAGCTCCAACTGGAGTTTCTGCGTGTTTCATTTACCAGAAAATGCCCAGTGCTCGAGTTGCTTAGATATTTATACAGTTAAAAAGTTGCACTATGATATGATTTAATGCATGATATGTTATTTGTGTTTGCATTTTACAGCCTAGCCTCGGCCAGTCTCCTGCCAAAGTACTTCAGCTCAAACTGGAGTTTCTGCAAGTTTCAAGTGCCAGAAAACGCCCAGCGCTTGATTTAGCGCATATAAATTTCAAATAATTTTATATACATTTAAAGTTGTACTATGATATAACTTAACAGATAATATAAGATTGTTATGCCTCCGCAACGAAGTAGCCGGAGGCATTATGTTTTCGGGTTGTCCGTCCGTCCGTACGTACGTACGTACGTCCGTCCGTACGTCCCGTTCTCGTGATCGCGTTATCTCAAGAACCGATTGACGATTCTCACCAAACTTGGTTAATGTATGTATCTTGTGGTGCCAATGATCTGAATAGATTTTGGGGTCATGAGATCAAAGGTCAAGGTCACAGGACTCATTATATATGCAAAAATAGCTTGTGATCGCGTTATCTTAAGAACTGATTGACGATTCTCACCAAACTTGGTTCATGTATGTATCTTGGGGTGCCAATGATCTGATTAGATTTGGGGGTCATGAGGTCAAAGGTCAAGATCACAGGACTCAATATATATGCAAAAATGGCTTGTAATGGCAAAATTTCAAGAAAATGTCAGATTTCAATCAGACTTGGTACCTGAATGTATCATAAAGAGTCAATGTAGCCATAAAATGTTGGGGTAATGAGGTTGAGGTCATATGAGGTCATAGGACTCATTATACATGCAAAAAAGCTTGTAATGGCAAAATCTCAAGAACTAAATGTCAGATTTTAATCAAACTTGATACCTGAATGTTTCTTAGGAAGCGAATGTAGCCATCACAGTTTGGGGTCATATGGTCAAGGTCACAGGACTCAAGATATATGAAAAATATATTTAAAAATTAATTAAGTGCAGGTTCATTTCGGCTTGATATCAAAATCGCGTCATAGCGGAGGCATAATTTTTGACTGCACACAGTCGAAGATCCATCTAGTTTTCCTTGTGATCCCTAGCCTAGCCTCAGCCAGTTTCCTGCCAAAGTACTTCAGCTCCAACTGGAGTTTCTGCAAGTTCCAGGTGCCCGGCAACGCACAATGTCAGATATAGCTCATATAACTGTTGTTTGATTAGATATATAATGTATATATTTCTTTAATAATTCTTTAATTTATGATTTAATCTATGATATATATTTGTTTGTGTTGTACAGCCTAGCCTCAGCCAGTTTCCTGCCAAAGTACTTCAGCTCCAACTGGAGTTTCTGCAAGTTCCAGGTGCCGGGCAACGCCCAGTGCATCTGTGCCTTCGGATCAGATCCTAACTCAGTCGTCGGTAAGTTTTATTGCTGCTGCATTTAAAAGTTGATGAAAAAAAAAAAAACAGCTGAAAATAGATTTTCTCAATGTTTTGGAAGTTACTGCAAGTTCCAGGTGCCGGGGAACGCCCAGTGCATCTGTGCCTTCGGATCAGATCCTAACTCAGTCGTCAGTAAGTAAAGAGTGACATCATTGTTGCATTTGTTATAGGTTGTGAAATAGCAGCAAAAGGGAATGTAAAAAGGGGCATAGCTGCAACCAACAAAATACACGGGGGCGACGGGCGATTCGCCCCCGATACCTTTGGAATCTCCCCCGTGAGCCACGGCACGGGGGCGACAAATTTTTTATTTAATTTTTTTAAATTAATTTTTTTTTTTTTTTTTACATCTTTTTGCATGATCGGAAATCGCCAGAAACGTACCAAACATGGCATAATCGGATATATCACATCATGATAATCTTTTATATCACATCATGATAATCTTTTATTAGACCCTTGAGCAGTGAAAACGAAAAAAGAGCCCCAAAATAGCGTTTTTCTCCCTCAAAATTTTCAAAATCGCCCTTGTGAAAAAAAAAAGAGTATTTTTTGGGTTGCATAGCTGTTTGGGATGTTTCAACTCAGACATTCAGTCAGCTATGTTGCATTTAAAAGTTGTGAAACAAAAGCAAAATAATTTCTTCTCTATCTGACCGCCACCTGTGCTAATAGGAGCTTCTTCAAGTTTGCTCTCAACAACAAGGGGGGAGTGATATTCTCTATCTCAAAATGTTTCTAAAATCGATGTACGTTGTAGATCTAATTAATTCCAGTTCATTATCCAATAAAGTTTGGATCAATTTCAATTCAATTTGTTTCTTCTTGTCTCCTCTTTCTGTCCAGCCATCCGTGCCAACGTAAAGCTACTTCAAGTTTGTCCTTAACAAGAAGCAGTGGTAATTCCATCTAAAAATGCTTCTAAATATAGATCTAGTTTCTATTATTTTCAGTTCATTTCCAAGTTTGGATCAACAACAAGATGGAGCCATATACTTAATTCTTGTAGTTTTAATTATTCTCAGTTTGTTATCCAAAAGAGTTTTGATCAATTTCAATTAATTTGTTTCTTCTTGTCTCCTCTTTCTGTCCAGCCATCTGTGCCGACGGGAGCTACTTCAAGTTTGTGTTCAACAACAAGGGTGAGTGCAACCGGGACGTCTACACGCGCTTCCTGGAAATGACCGATGACCACAGCTGAGGGTCAACCCTCCAATTGACTCTGAATTTGAATAATCTTGACCAACGTTTATTTTCGCCCGATCTGGTGCAAGTGTTGAGGCAGCAAGTATTGGTAGCAGATAGCTGAAGGTCAATCCGCCAATGGACGTTGACTTTTTTATAATCTTGACCAACGTTTATTTTCGACCGATCTGGTGCAAGCGTTGAGGCAGCAAGTATTGGTAGCAGATAGCTGAAGGTCAATCCGCCAATAGACGTTGACTTTTTTATAATCTTGACCAACGTTTATTCTCGACCGATCTGGTGCAAGCGTTGAGGCAGCAAGTATTGGTAGCAGATAGCTGAGTGTCAATCCGCCAATGGACGTTTACTTTTTTATAATCTTGACCAATGTTTATTCTCGACCGATCTGCTGCAAAAGTTGAGGCAGCAAGTCTTTGTAGCATATAACAATCATAATTGATGTTTACTGTGACCGATGACCACAGTGAAGCCGGGTCAACCTGCCAAGTGATCCATCATTTATACAGCAGGGAAGAACTATCATAAATTTTTTATTCTTTACAAATTTGAAGCAAAAATTGTGGCAGCTTTAAGTTCAGCTCTGCTGTCAGCCATCTCAGAAATCTTCTTATTGACACAACAAATAGGAGCTAATGGTGACACTGCTTGCAAAATGCTTACAAAATCAACAGTGTTGGTAGCCTAACAACAATTAGTGTTGCTTGCAGTTTTAACATCTTTTGATGATGTGTGTCCTAACGATGTCCTCCGACAATATTAATAAAACAACGGAGGAATTTCAGTAGGATTTTTGCTCTCGACTTTAAATTATAATTTTCTATTGGAGCTGTGATGGTGATGACTGCCTTTTGTCCTCAGCAAAATTCTTTGTAGGTCATACAGAGGAACCTCATTACAACGAGATCCTTGGGACCATGAGATTTACCTTGTTATATCAGGGTAAAAACAATTATATAGAGCTTGGACCAGCAACATTAATTTTATTATATCGGAGCTCTTGATAACAGGGTTCCACTGTAACTTGCTATCAACATTGAAGGAGAACTGCCCAGGACAGCCTTCAATCTCGGTCAACCGAGAGCAAGTATTTGAAGGCTGGTATGTATGATTATTATCACTTGCCGTTGTGACATTGCGCTTTAAAAGAGCTGGGAGATATGTGTGAGCTTTAAATACCTGCTAAACATTAATTTTAGGCTCACCAAAATAATAAATTTGAACAGTAGCAGATTACTCAGCTCAGAGATTTTAACAGCGCTTCCCTGCCCAAGCCAGTTTAGCTGCTAAAGCAACTTAAAAGTACGTTGTGAAACTGTTTTACAGAAAAATGATGAATGCAGTGGAATAGATCAAACAAATTGTCATGTCTTAGCAAATAAATGTCTCCATGTAGAGGTAATAAAGCCGGGAGTGATGGTATCATCACTTAAAACACACTCACGGCATTCATTCTTAGTTTAAGTAGCAGAGAATTAAAAGCAACCGCAACACATTTCATGTATATCATGCAGTCCACTTCTTTGTGGGTGCATGTTCAATTAATCAGCAAAGCTGGTCTGACAAACATCAGTTTGATAGATAAAAATATATTACAAACATATATCATTATGAAATATGATGCTTTTAGTATACTTTCTTGGGGTTGATAATTAGTTGTCATAGATACAAATATCTATTAAACAAACATTCATTATGAATTTTGATAGATTTTAATAGTCTTCTTTCTTTGGTTCCATTATTATTTTTTGAAAAGATGACATCTGTACTAACTAACACATTATGCAGTATTTTTCTCCTCTATTCCGGAGACGAGACTTCATTTTAGGACACAGACCGTTTTCCATTCCCTTTACATATATTTTGTATCCTACTTTTATATTTTGCCCTGCAAGGCTTCATTTTTGTTCTCTTCTGCAGACAAATTAATTTGTAAATGAAAAAATATATTTTATAGTATTTTTGTTGAAAGGAAGAATTATTTAGATATATTTATGCATCTCATTGTAATTACTACGAACATCATTTAAGATTCAGCTTTATTACATGCAGATATTTTAAGTAGTGCAAAACTAATAATTTTCTTTCAAACATTTATTTTTATCTGAAGAAGAAATTGATTTGTCGAATTGAAATCTTTTTAGGAAGGTGTAATGTCACTTTAAGTCAGTTCTTCCATAATGTTTTCCATTGTTTTTGTTTAAACCATTATCTAATAACTATATAAAACTATATGGTAGAAGATATATTTACATTATATCTGTCAGTATGCCTTTAACAATCTGAAATTGAACTTGGTTTAATTTTTAAAAATAATTTTGCACATTATGTTTTCTCTGCTCTTTCTACTTCTCATGTACGTTTTTTTTTCCAGCACATAATTATGTTTGCTATTTGTTTCATCTAATCTTCACACACACATGATACGTTATACTGTTCGCTTCATTTTTCATCAGTCTGTTTTAAGACTGGTTTTCCACTCCAAATTATGTCATATTTAATGCTAATCCAAATTTTCTCAAATAGTTTTTAACCTGGTCCAACAGTTAATTGATGTATTAGTCTTAGTTTATGGGCCTGGCATTTAATTTTTTTTTTTTTAGGGTCAAGGAAGCAAACAATGTGGAGTTATAATTATTATGAACATTCTTTGTAGCCCATTTCATAACACACTTGCAATTGTTGTAAGTGTCCAATTATTGTAACTACCATGGCAACAACTGTAATGCTCCAAGCTGATTGGCTGATGACCTAATAGTTACAATAATTGAACACTTACAACAATTGCAAGTGTTTTATGAAATGGGCTATCAAATAACATTTTAACCCCTTGACTACGGGAACCTGGTGGGTTGTGTACAAAGTCTATGGGGATTTCAGAAACTCTATTAGGGAACCGGTTTATTACTGGCCTAAAATAAGGATTCATGTGTGAATTTCTACAGTTTAAAATCTGTCTCCCATCCCATATCCGTATCCCATCGATAAAAAACAGCAACCATTATTTATGAAGCTTGGATGTTTTGGGAGAAAACAGCATTTTTCATCATTTAAAATCTGTCTCCCATCCCATATCCGTATCCCATCGATACAAAAAACAACTGCCATTTTTATGAAGCTTGGATGTTTTGGGAGAAAACAGCATTTTTCATCATTTCAAATCTGTCTCCCATCCCATATCTGTATCCCATCGATAAAAAAAAAAACTGCCATTTTTATGAAGCTTGGCTGTTTTGGGAGAAAATGGCATTTTTCATCATTATAGTTACCCTATTGCATCATCAAAATCTGACTTGATTTTCTGTTGACCGAAAGTGAAGTTTTACTGCCTCTGGGCCAATGAGCCAGTGTGAGTTTTGAGCCCAGCTTTGGATATTATGACGATGATGAAAACAATAATGATGATAAGGATGATAATCCACAACACCCATATGGTGCCATTAATATGTTTCAATTATACAAAGTCACCTGATTCTCCCAAACTTATGGACTCCTTATTTGCTTGAAAAGGGAGCTTTTGGGGTCTGGTTTTGAGTTTTCAAGTTTGTCTATGCATAACGGACCGTTGTTTTAAGTAGTAATGATGATTTTTCATATTCTGATGTAAAACTGTTTAGAAGCACATTTATTTGCAATAGTTGGTGGAATGAAATGTGGATTAAAAAATCATTATTTCGTTGAGTCTTGATCGTTTCAATAGTGAATTGGTCAAGGACGATTACATACATTGTATGGTTGAGTGACCAATACATCGGCACCCTAATATTTTTCCGACAGTCTTAGACTAAAAAATAGGTACAAATTTCCTAAAACATTACTCACACATTGAGAAAATAGTGCAGATTCCGATGACACAAATTTTACGCAGGGTTCCGGTTTAAAAAAGCAGTGCCGATGTGTAGTACACTTACCATACATCTACACATGTACATGTTTTTATAATATTATGCGCAAGTGCCTTAGTAGTATAAATTGATATAGATTTAGCAGTTATGTAAACGGTAATCATTCAAAATATGTGTAAAGCTTGCCTACTTTGAAGGGCCATTCACACATAATGAAACAAAATGCTATTTTAAAACGTACATGTATTTCATATTGTGATGTGAACATCAGTCATTGTGCATGTGGACACATAAACAGTATCGTGATTTGTATCACAATCCATCTTGCAGTATAAAGTTGTGCATTTTCAGGAATTATCGTGATAATGCATTACATCTAGTCAGAACAGAGAATCCAAAATTAATATTGTTTTTCAACCTCACCTGTGAACGGGGTAAAAATAAGATGAATTTTTTTAAACGCGATCCAAATTTCACCAAACCCACACGTGTGAATGTCCCTTTAAGTATCTTAGTATGTGTGTACTATGTGTGTTTCATTCCAACATTGTAAATATAATTAGAGGGTATTTACTTGTAGTACTCAAGTTTATAGCAAAGTGTTTATATAAAAACATATGTGACCGGCTATAGCAAAACCCGGCACTTGTCTGTAAAAATCAAAACGTAGATTTTCATACCATTACAAAGGCGTCATCACAAGCGTTCATTTGATCAATTTGGTCAATAATTGGCGAAGATTTTACAATCATAGGTCTTTTACACACATTGTGTGAACTTAAATGCCCATTTCTTCAAAACATGAATTACTGACAAGTGCCGGGTTTTGCTATAGCTGGTCACATTAAAACAGTAATATGTGAGCCTAGGACATTGTGTTCAAACTGAGTAATTTGCGTTAATAGTATTTGTAATGTATATACATGCTCATTTTCCAAATATTACTGACCCAAATCTGATTTTTCACCTGGACAATCGAGTATCAACATGTGACGTCACAGCTATTATTCGCTATGGGTAATGGTTCTAAACAATGTCGGGCAAGCTAACAATTTCTGACCGATCTGTTGCTAAGAAGGCAATTGTCCAGTCCTCTAACCCACTACCAAAAGCTCAAATAAAAGGAAAAGTTATATGTAACCAAAACAGTACCCTGTTTTAAATGTAGAAACAAATGTCTATTAATTCTTCTCAAGAATGTTCTTCAATTTTGAGATGGACATATGAAACAGCTCTTAGGAAGTCTTTCAATTAAAGAACAAAAAGTAATGAGGAATGTAGATGTAACGATGTGTACAGAGAATTTAAGGAACAAACAAAACATGCTAGGGATTCTAGATTTATTTTTTAAATTGATCTTTTTGTTTTATTTTCTTTATATGACTATACTTATTAGCATAAAAATGTACATTCACATTGAATTAATCTCATACAGAAGTATTTATTGTAGTATATTTTTAATGTTAATAGTTCAAATTCTTATTCTGGATTCTGACTAAAACTTTCTTCAGGCTTTGAGGCTCAGGATAATATTCAGTGCTTATTTTTTTCTTTCTATTTATAATCAGATTGAAGTACTTAACTTTTGCCATATTTGTATGAAAATGAAATGAAAGTTAGATCTCATTTTATTTGAATTGAATAGACTTGTGATGAATATCTTGTGATGAAAATCATAAAAGGTTAACATAATGTATAGACCACAATAAATAGTAATTTGTAACATGTGCTTCATAAAGTTTGTCTTTTAAAAAAGAGATATAGCATCTACAATACTTTCATAACACTCGGTTATTTCCTGCTTAAATCAGAAAAGATAAAGACGTGAATTCAAAAAGGAGGTTTATGTTAAACCGTGGTTAAAACTATGAGGTGCTGTTTGTAAACAAGTAAAAGTTTAAAACACATGCTAATATCTAATGATTCGGCTGTTGGTAGTTGCTACCCAGCGGCACTCTCGCCATCTATGAACATGGACCTTTATTTGGTGTCTTTACCAAATTCGTGACTTCAGCAATGTAAAAAAAGAGAACAATTCTATCTCTCTCAGTTTACAAATGGCGCTCCATAATTTTAGACCATGGTTTACATGTAGATAAAGTAACCTCCTTTGTGAATTCCATCGAAAATGTGCGTTGACAATTATATTCCTACCTGTTGATAGTATTAGTAGTACGATAATCACTCCACGTAGTACTATATTTTTGTATTACTCTTGTTGCACTGAATTAAATTCTCTACCACTTGTAATTCTGATTATGCAGTATAGTTGCATAAATAACACAGTTGTATTGTTGTAATGTAATGTTATGTTGTAGTATGCAGAGGAGTGATTTCGAGTATTATGATAGAAATATTTCTTTGTAAATAAAAACATTTTCTAATGAAGATATGATATAAATGAAGCAGTGTGTATTCTCTTTTTTTTAAATCCACTTTTGAGTGGCCCAAGTTCTCATGAGAGGATTGGTTATTATTGCAGTCCATGGGTTAAAATTGATACATGGTAGTATACTCTCTATGTTGAATTAGTCCTTGGACTACTATAAGTTTGGCCTCTCAGTTTGTATGGTTTATTCTTACAACGTGCAGTAGTGTTGAAATGATATGGAGATGTTGACATTTATATTAAAATGGGGGAGAAGATCAGACGTAACACTTTGGTAGTTGTTTTTTTTTTTTTTTGGGGGGGGGGGGGGGGGGCGAGGGGATTTGCCACCCTAATTGGAATCATTGGCCCCTAGTCAGTAAATCAGACAACATAGCAACATTACTCATTTGTTTATTCATAACATGAATTAATTCATTCATTTATAAATTCATTCATTCATTCATTAATAAATTAATTCATGTATTCATTCATTCATTCACCCACACACACACCCACCCACCCAAACACCCACCCACCCACCCATCCACCCATCCATCCATCCATCCATCCATCCATCCATCCATCCATCCATCCATCCATCCATCCATCCATCCATCCATCCATCCATCCATCCATCCATCCATCCATCCATCCATCCATCCATCCATCCATCCATCCATCCATCCATCCATCCATCCATCCATCCATCCATCCATCCATCCATCCATCCATCCATCCATCCATCCATCCATCCATCCATCCATCCATCCATCCATCCATCCATCCATCCATCCATCCATCCATCCATCCATCCATCCATCCATCCATCCATATACCAATCGATCCACCCACCCACCCATCAATTCATTAGTTCATGCACGATGTATTTAATCATTAATTTGTATTTGCTCCATTCACTGCCACTCGTTTGGACAACAACATTTTCATAATAATTAATTACTTTTTATTATTTCAATTTTAATTATGCCGACATCCGGCAACCAAATTTCGACATCGGCCCGACATCAGGTGGCTAGCTGGGCATGTTCTCCGACGTCAGACGCTGGTCTTCGTCGTCGCCGTCCTTGCCGAAGTCCTCCTCCTTCGCGTAGCCGAGGATGAGCATCATCGCCTGGCCGTAGTTGCGCGGCCACCCCTTCCACGACAGGCTCACCAGGATCTCCAGGTTATCGCGCAGGTTGTGCGCCTCGACCATGGAGACGTTGCGCAGCGATCCGGCGCACATCGTAAAGAGCGCGTAGCAGCACCAGCGCAGCAGCGCGGGATCGCTGTAATTGCGCATGAGCTCGGCTATGATCGATAACACGCCCAACTTCCGAAACTTTTCACCTGAAATTAAGGTGGATATCACAGAACAGAAAAAAGATACCTCAAGATATTGATAAGAAAAACAGAAGGTCAGACTGAAAACTTGATTAGACATAATTACAGTCCGTTGTGGATAAGGGAAAGTGTTTTGAAATATATTAGGCCTACTATTATTTCATGTATTTAGTGCAATCATTACGAATTATGACGAGTAAACATTATAACTACCATTAATTGCTGCACAATCTTCCCTTGAGGATTACGATATATAAAACAAAAAAAATCACAAATTAAAATGTATTGATTCTCAGTACTCTCTAATAAGGATTATAATCACAGGGATAATAGTGCCCCCGAAACTGGAATCTATGCTGTCCAGTGCAAATCATAAATCCCATCTCTGCTCCTCCCGTGGGCGAACATGCAATATAAAAAAGGGGGAGGGCTGTGGTCGTTTTTCGAATAGCATCTTTATCTTTCCTGACTTCAACAAAATGAAATGATTTTGTCAGAAAAAAAACACACATTTGTTTGTGGCCTGAAAATGGGCTGCTTTGTCCGTATAATATTTGAGAGTTTGACCCCAGTATTAGGCTTCTAAAAATTATCGGGCGAGGGAGGGGGGGGGGGGGGGGGCTCGCAAATCTCCAGCCTCCATCTCCTCTTCTATCACCCTGGCTTCTCTACTTCATGCACACGATATCCGCCGTCTTATTATGATTACCGTGGTCACGATGTCCGCGGTAGATCTCGGTCAGGGTGCGCAAGACCTGCGTCCGGACCATCATATGGGTCTCCCGGTCGGCGAGGTAGATGATGAGGGCGTCGAGATAAATGGCCGCACACTTTGCCGCGTCGGGTCCTCCTAGAAAATAGCAAAATAATAACAATAATAATAAAATAGAATATCAGGTAGAAAGGTATAGCCTGAGCATTCATCTAAATAGTTTTTTAGGATTTATAATCGTCACTATCATTGTCGTAGTCAATGTCATCGTAATCATTATCATAAAAGCAACTACAAAAGCACACCAACATCAAATCAATCATCATCATCGTTATAAGCATTTTTAATAATCCTAACCCTAGCTCTAATCCCAAACCCAACCCAACCCAGGTGATCAGATACTACGTGGCATGAAGGTAACACTGTAATTTCATAATTTTACCATAAAATATAGGTTTTCCCGGTCAATTTCGCTATTTTCTCATGCAATTTCATATCAGCAGCATTCAATTTCACCTAATCCGCGCTTGGATCGACATATCGTCATTCAAATTCGTTTTTAGTCATTCATATTAAGTAACGGAGCAACCAATTTCACACTTGCGTCATTCCAATGTAAGCGATGGGCGCTCATTTTCGTTAATGGTCATTCAAATTCATCTCTAGCAGTCTCCAGTCTCACTTCGGTCATTCAAATTCGCGCATGGGCAAACAAGTTCATTATAATTTCATTCAAATTAAACATGTACAGTGGAAATGTTAGGACATGTAACATCATGGTATATGGTGTATACAGTTATTTCGTGCATGGGCAATCAATAAACAAAAGATGATGAAAATAAAGATACAGATTATGAAAAAAGATGATGATAAAATAAAGATCAGAATGATGACAAATAAGAAAATGTGATGAAAATAAAGATAAAAATGGTGAACTAAATATCGCATGATGATAAAGTAAAGACAATGATTAACGAATAGAGGTAAAACCAAAAGAAAGCACAATGTAATATGAATCAAAAGTTATTACAAATTGACAAACAAGCCTAAACAAATGTGACTGATGAATATCGAAAAGTGAATAATAAATGTTGAAAAGTATGTCTGAAAAGGGAAAGATATATAACACGATGGAATGGTCGAGACTATGTAAGGAAAAGAACGGTGATGATGATATAATTATAAAGTCGTCGTGTATGTATGTGTGTGTTTGTATAATGTGCGTATGTATACATGCATGTAAATATATTTATGTGTGAGTACCTATGGATTTTGTTTGTGTAACTTAAATTGAATGAACATGTCTGGAAATTGGTCACCCATAAACGAAATTGAATGCACAAACAAGCGATTGGCAAGCTTGCCGTATTAAATTGAATCCCCATTTGTTGAAAATAGCGCCCAATGATGAAATCGAATGCCCATTTGCGAATTTGAAGTTCGCGATTTGACATTTGAGTGCCCATATACGAATATGGATGCTCGCAGTATGAATTTGAATGACCAAAGCGACTCATCCAAGGCAACTGCACGAAATTGAATGCACATAAACGAATTTGGGCGCGTAAAGTAGGAAATTGGCCGGGAAAACCTATAATAACAAAACAAAATGAGAATAGTATAAAGCAAGTATAAAAAACAAGTACATTATCATCATCATCCAAGACCACATGCAATCATCAACATCGTCATCATCGTCATCATTATCATCATCATAATCATCGTCATCATCATCATCATCTACCACCACCACCGCCGCCACCACCACCGACCACCACCGCCGCCACCACCATCATCATCATCAGCAGCAGCATCATCATCACCATCACTTTCATCATCAATTATCATCATCCTCATCATAATCATCGTCATCATTATCATCATCATCTTCATCACCAATCATATAGTCGTCGTCATCATCATCATCATCATCATCATCACCAATCATCGTCATCGTCATCATCATCCTTTACCAGTGAAAGACAGGTGGCCGATCTTGCTGATGGCTTCGGTCACGAGCTCAGGGTCCGAGCTGCAGTTGAGAGTCCTAGCCGCCATCATGATCTCCATCTTGTAGCGACTGGTCTCGTTGTCCCACTCGTTCTCGCCCCGACCTTCCCCGTGCGACGCGAAAGTGTGCCAGGTCTTCTCCACCCCCTGCACCACGGCACGACGCACAGACTTGAACATCTTTCTTGAACAGATCGACACTCCTTGAAAGTTTTTAAGAAACACGAAAAATACAGTGTAACGTGAAGTCAAGGCACCCCTTTTTGTAATTAATTAATTATTGCCAAACATGGCGCATATCACACGCAAAAAAACAAATGAGATTTTCCCAATTCTTGCAACTTATTGCGCTCATTAAAGCGCACAAGTATTTTACGCGTAGTTCTGCGCTTACTTATTGCGTTATGCGCGCTTTACTTACCCTTTGCAATTTTGTTCTAAAAATATATCACTATTATTTTTACATGACACAAAGCAACATTTTTGTTATCTAATGTGATATCATTGTAATTTTAATATCGTCATATTTTCTTAACCGACGGATTCGTTTCCCTTATTCAACTGCGGAACTTATTTCCCTCGATGGTTTAAAAGTAATAAGAACAAGGGAAAGAACAACCTAGGGCAAGATTTTGTTGTTTCTGTTCAAGAAACATTCATCTTTCTAAGAACGCGCAAAACGCTTAAAAAGCGCAGAGAGAGCGCAAGAGAAATTGAAGGGGGAGTGTTCTTCTTTGCTTTTTTTTAATTTGGACATGTGCCATCTACGGTGATAATAAGCCATTGGTTTATTTTGGAAAGAAAATTTTCTTTCCAAACTGAACGTCTAGTCCACAATTTCATATACCATACTTAGTTCCATATATTAATTTTTTTAACGTCAGACATATCCACATCATATTTTGCACTTATTTTCATCTTGTACAAGATGTATTCTTATCTTCATGACCATGATCAAATACTTGGTACTTGATTGATTTCCCTTCAAAATACTCCATCCGGTATTTAAACTGGAGGAAAATCATCAGTGAATAACGAAATGTTAGAGAAATGTTAGAGAAATAAACATGTATTTACCTACATTTAGGGCATGTTTATAATGATTATGTTATGAAAACTATAGAGAAAATCGGTTTCATGTAGACACATTATATTCTACCTAAACACTTTTGAGTGCAAAATCATGAATGCGGCTTTAAAGTTTGAAACGGGGAAAGCCCTTGACGCAATTTCAAATTCGTCATTCAATCCAGCCTCCGCGTCCGCCCCCTTTATACAAAAAAAAAGAAAAGAAGAAATTAATCACAAATGCATTCGTGATTAACAGAGCGACACTTAATTTTTTCGGGGGCAAACTCCACTCGGCTTGACAAGCACAATAGACGAGGGGAAATTCGCTTTTAGTATTTAAGTCATTGCCAACGGGAACTTGTATGGACCATGTGTGTCCACGACGGGGATGATATTATTTAAGATGAAAAGGGTTAATGTGTGGAGCTTTTCAGTGCCAACGTGTATCTTTATATCGTACCTTGATATTTTACATGTTTTTGTTTAGCTTGCGAATGAGTCATATTTCCGCCGATCGTTACGTACTATAGTTTAGGTATAATAGCGCCAAAATTGTGAGGGTTCAGTAGAATAATGTTATCTATTCTTATTTCTTTCCCTTTTTCTTATTTGTTTGGGGGAGGAGGGGGTTGGTCTGCCATGGACAATATCATTATCCAGATGTGTATTGATGTATTGTATATTGCGGCTCCCTTTGATATGAAGTTGCACTTTTATAATTTGTAGTGGAAGAAAAATCATGTCACACGTTGATCTCTTATTCTGAAATATGAACATAATTATTTATGAATATGTTGATTGTACGTGATTGGGTTTAATAATTTATACAAGTTTGTATTCTTACAGGGATCATATGGGATCATTTGTAATAATGATGGGGGCATCTAAAGCAGAGCAAAGAAGAGCAGACTCGATCCGACCCGACTGGTTTTCAGTCAGGCTAGAGTCGGTTTCGCTTAGTCGGAGCCGATTCAACATGTTGAATCGGCCTCGAATGATCTCCGACTGGCTCTTGACCGGCAAAACAGGAGTCCTGAGCAGAACCGACTTAAAACCAGTCGGATCGGTTCGAGTCGGCTCTGTGTGCGGAGGGCTTAACGCACCTAACTTTGATCGCACCAATTTGACAAGAAATGTATAGGTTTGCATGATGATTTGCATACCAGTTGATTCAGAATATTCTGTAGTATTATGAACATCGATTTGAGATTACTCAATGTCTATATACGATTCATTTCGTCCAGTTTTCAAAAACTTTCCCCGGACCCAAGTAGGTCTGTGTTTAGTGCTGGGGTGGACTTGGGAGTTAGTTGGATAGAGTTTTGAAAATGCATAGCTCGAGTAAGTCTCGAACCCACAACATTCTATACCGCACTCAGACTCTCTGTAACCATGTCATCAACTCGACTACGACATATTTTTTGATGGCGCCGAACATTATCTACTGGCTCGAGACATCGAATATTGCGGGACGGGAATATAATTATCTAGGCCGTGCGGATTATCTTCAAGACGATGTTTCCTCTGGTTAGATAAAATGAGGAAACGGACAAATATAAATAGTAAATCCCTGGGGACATGTCAAAAGATGGGGCAATACATGCGCAGTTTACTGGATTTGTGGTTGATAAAACTCGAGTTTGGACAGAACGGGGGACAGAAGTGCAATCCGATTGTAACCCGTTCCGTACTAAATGTCGTTGCAATCTCCATTATAATGTTCTGTAGTTCATAAAGGTCCAACCCAGGATCCCGCGTATCCAAACAAATATCTTCCTATGTAACAAATGCAATGTAATGGAGCATGGACCTTGTTTTGCCCGAATTTGAGGTGCATTTTGGCTAAATAATATGTATGTTTTTAAAATTAGCGGGGAGCCCCCAACAGCCCCCCTCTCCGCCTTGTATTGCATATGCACATAGACGATTCCCATTTTGCCTTATCGCACCATTTATTTCCTCTCCTCTCAAGCAAGCTCCTCAAGGGGATCGGGACATCATCAGCGGGCTTCAGCTTATCTCCTTACTGTCTCCTTAGGAGACGACAAGGAGCCAAAGATGTTCTTTCGTATGATCCATTGTAAATAACGACTACCATTGGGGGGGGGGGGGGGGGGTGTAGCCGATAGGGCCATACCAGACGGTAAGATTGAGAGCGGGAAGGGGAGTGGGGGGGGGGGGAGGGGAGGCAGTCAAGGTTTCCACGGGGGGCGGGGGGGGGGGGGCACGTGCTCCCAATAATTACATATATAGTGTCCCAAATAATTTGCATGCGTGCACCCCCCCCCCCCCCCCCTCCCAATCAGCCCGACCACACTTCGCCACTGTGGCTAGGACCAAACCACATCCGGGGCGGGGGGGGGGGGGGGGGGGTGTCAACTTTTCCATAATAGAAGGGACAGCCTGTGTAAATATAGAAAATGCGATATGTATTTATTGCTGTTTTTTTCCTCATCTGCTCATCAGGAGGGGTAAAGGGGGGGGGGGGGGGGTGGAAGTCATACAACGGGGGCGGGGTACATCGCTCCTTTAGCCTCCTAGGTACGTCACTTTAACCATGGTCTATTTTCACTTTGTGTGGCAGATCTAATCATTCTTAATTATTTCCAAGGAAAACTGTTTAGTTAAATCTGAATATTGCTAATCACAAAATTATGTGGAAAACCGGCATGAAAAGTTAATATGTCGTCAACTGGTTATCATAATCATGGATTCAAAAGTATCCGTTAAATATGCACAGTAGCACATTAGATATTATAATGTTTTTTTCGTCAAATATTATAACAAATCCTTGGCATTAACCAGATATTCTGGCGCCTGCCCGGCTGCTTAGTATCTGTCGTCCCCACCGTCTGGCGGCAGGGTTCATCGAGCTCCTGTCGGGGCGCCAGGCGGCCAGGGCGGCGGACCTTTGTAGGTCCAGGAGGGTGACGAAAGATGACCACCCTTGATATGTACCCTACGTACCCGATGACTCTCGACTGGTCTTATGTTCGTGTTTATATTTTGAGGTTTTAAATATACTCCTGAAATAATATCTATGTTGTGATTTGCTAAAAACTCAATAAGGATTTGTGAATCGGTGTACTTTCAGTTGTCCATCATGAATCCGATGTGCTGCTCTGCTTGGAATTAACTTGACAACCGTTGTGAAAAATAATATACAGATATTGACTGTTTTGAGGGGCAATATAACATTTGAGATCCTCGAGGGAAGTTATATTTGTGTCGAGGGACATTATATTTTTCCGAAGCGCGTAGCGCTGAGGAAAAATATAGTATTCCGAGACAAAAATATAACTCCCCAAGGGAAATGAAATGTTATATGGTTCCCGAAGGAAAAAGTCAATATCTGTTATATTATGATGACCTATATAGATACAAATCAAGATAAATATAAATTTGGTGTTGAAATAAAATTATGGACAAGGGGAAATCATTAGATTAAATCGAAATCCTTCCAGTAGAACAGACGTGTAGTTATCGAAATGCTGCGCAAAATGATTCTTTATTCGACCGTCCTTTCAAATTTACTTTCGGATCGCGCAATCTCCGTAGAAAGCTAAACAACGCTGCGCGTGCCGCCAGGATGCTAATACGCGCACATTGTTCATCTTCACACACCCATTGTGACGTAAATTACGTCACCGGTCAATATAACGGCGTTATATTGACTGGTCGGTCAATATAACGCTTCTCATCCTTGTAGCAATGGTCACGTGACATCATTTTGACCAATCGCACACCAGTATCTTTATAGGTCATATAATATTGTTAATTATTGACCAATTTCTTATTAGGAATACAACTCGTAAAGATAAATATAATACTTGACATTAATACAAAATTAGGCAATACATTATATAATATGAATTCAGTGGAAAAGTTAAGGCTTACTGCCAAAAACAATATTTGAGTGGATGAACCTATTTATCTAAACGTTCATTACTATAACCTAATTTCAAAATTTTCGTTGCCAAAATCCTCCTGCAAACTTGTAGAGGACTGGTCGTTGGGTGTCGCGCGCTGACCCCGCTGGTTGTCTGTTGACAGCTGAACAGATGTTCAGGTGAGTCGTGTATGCAAGACCCAATGAGTAACGACAAGCTCCTTGGCAAGACTATAGCCCCTGCATGTCGCAATCATCTAAAAATAGAACCCCGGCCCCATGACCCGACCATCAATGGCGTAGCCAGAATACATCAAACGTGTGGTGGGGGCTCAGTGTGTGGGGGGGGGGGGGGGGGGGGCGGTATAATGGATGTGAAATGGGGCGCAATATGCATCATGGGATGAGAAATGTATCATCACACGCTAATTTACATGATTTACTGAACCACAAAATAATGTGCCATAGGCTATAGAGTCTCTTGTCTTACTGGTTATTTGTATATATCTTTTATTCATAAGGTTTCTACTTCTTTATAATTATAATTATATAGTCATCCATCATTCTCGCGAGAAATTGTTTTTAATTTGTTAATACAAAGTTAAACTAATGAGTCCCATCGTCCATCGCACCACGTTGGTTTGATGGCGGTTTGTTGGAGAATTGTGTCCACAATATAAGGGGGGGGGGGGGGGGGGGCACAATCTAAGCACCACAAAACAAGTCGAGGTATTTTAAAAGAATATTCTAAATAATCCAGAATTTTATTGCAGCTTTGAACTTTATACAGATCTGGCTAAATGAAAATATAGATTTCGACGTTTATCTAATGAATGATAATCAAACAAGATTTGACATAGGGATCGTGCTATTTTGTACGAATTGAAAATCAAAATATTTTCGCGATTAGGTCAAAGCATAACAAGTAGAATCATCACCATTATGGCGTGGTAGGTCGTTACTATGTTGACGATGACGTCATAGCTTACCTGGGCAACCACCATGTACATGGGTCACTGACCGTGCGACATCTATACAGCGCAAATCCATTCGCTTCATATACGATTATTTTCCCCACAGGCGCTATCCCATAAACCCGCCCGCGACCGGTGGGCGATAAAAGGCGGTTTAACCCGCTCATATTCAAGTCATAGATAATGCTATTGAGTTATTACATACATGTGCGTGTCCGTAAGAGCGAGTGAGTTAATGGCTTCGTGATGAAGGGCCCATTCCCACCGGGATAATTACATGACAAAACTGAAATTACCTCTTTTTTGATCCTGCTCTTATAGGATTTGTACATTTTGTATTTTCTGATATGGGGACTAAAATATGAAATAATATATGAAATCAAATTTGCGGTGGAAAGAAATCGCAGGGGTGTGATCATAATGAGGTGGAGGTTGGTCTACGTGGGGTAACGAATCGTAGGAGGTTATAATATAGCTTTTTAAGAGCGTTGCGAAGGGGATGATGACAGATTCTCTAATTGAAATTCGACTTTAATACTGGAATTCGACTTCATGGGCAACTTGGTCTTTATACCTCACTATGAAGACAAAACAAACAGCACAACATATTTCAAAATCTTAGACAGATTGTAGATACGCGTGCAATATATCAGTGTTATTGAAGAGATAATTCGATTTTAAGGGGCGTTTAGGTTTTCACCCAAATATACATTATTATGATGATTTTATGCAGTTATACCTCAAACACTGAACCGAAAAGCTCATTATGATTCCCTTATAGCAAATTTCCTGCTTCGAGGTGCAGTGAATTAGTTTAGTTTATGTTTATTTTTCAACTTTTTCATCTTTGTGGATAACATTTTACCATACTTTATGTGCTTTTCTTTGGTATTTCAATTCCCAGCTCACACCCGATGTAGCACTTTTTGTTTTAACACCATTTTGTGAACACATAATACATGTTTACAAAGATGAAAATAATTACTTTGAACAAGAAAGTTTAACTTCAAGATCAGGCTTACAGGCGGAAAACCCAATTTGATATGAAATACTATTTACTTTTAATTCACCTTTAGAAATTATGAAATAACTATACGTGTATACAGTTATCCCCAATATCATAATAACTTTGCCTGAGGGTTTCCGATAAAAGTTATTTTGGTCGCAACAAGTAGGTTGATTACTTTTGCAATACACTCGGCCACGATTATATGCACGCCTACGTCTAGATTAATTATTTTGTATTATTTGTTGTTGTTTTAGCCTCGGGTAATTCTGTATTTTGGGATAAACAAAGTCATGCTCATCAGATTGTATGATTTATACAAACAACAAACTTTGTTTTGACTTATCAGGTCAACCTGGCAAGTAAATTAACCGATTACTTACTGGAATATGGTGTGTTATGTTGCAAAGAACGGGTATACCACTTTGCTTTTCGAGGACAGAGCCCCAACAAAATCTTGAGCTATAGTTTATATCTAGATAATACAGTGTTGCACTATATTGAAATCACATCCAATGATGCGATCACATCACATCTGAACATGCTTGTAGACTCATGTTCTTCACATCTCTCCATTTCAATGCGCTACATTCAAGAACAAACAAAGGTAAATACGAATTATTCCCCTAAACAAAACAAAACACATCCCAATACGTACGTATATGTTTCATTGGAAATTGCGCACACTTTATTCATAATATATCATTATCCTGTTGCTGTGAAAATTAGAGAAGATTTGAGAGATTCTACAAATCCCTGAAAGATCCTTACATGTTTTGAAATTGTGTTTGATACTCATACAATCCCTACAACTAAACTATATATTAGACGTGGCATAACAAGGGCCTCCGGTGCAACGAGCGTATACCGCCATCTACTGGTCAACAACTGTCCATTTACAACGCATTTTTTGGGTCACACCGTAGTTCATTCGGCACTACCTACTCATATTTCATGGGGGGTGTTTCACAAAGATCCTAAGTTGAACTTAACTCTAAGTTGGACTTTAAAATTATGGAAAGCCATTAGTTTCTTTGAAAAATTTTTGCAATAATTCTTCTAAAAGGCTTAACATTTATGTTGATTCAAATCATATATATATTTTCTATTATCAAAGAAATTTCATGTTCTTGATGGTTTAATTTAGGAAAAGTCTAAAATACTTGCATTTTTGCTTTTGAATATGTTTTATTTCAAGGCTACAAATGGCTTACCATACTTTTTAAATCCAACTTAGAGTAAAGTTCAACTTAGGATCTTTGTGAAAACACCCCATGACACACATAAATCTTTGTCATAGATCAATGGTAGCATGTAATAATTATAGTTTTCTGTAGCGGTGTGTTTGACATTGACAGATACAAAAGACCGGGAGTTATATACCGCCTTTGTGGGCATACCCCCCGAAATACACTGTTAAAAAGTCCCGATTCGGTAACGAAATATAATGTCTTTTGAAGTAAAAATGTGTAATGGTTTATCAAACCCATTCACCCTTCCTATTTATACGATTCCCATGGTAACCAAATAAATAAAAATGAGGATTTTCATTGTGAATTCAGGTAAACTATGGTATCATTATTAAGAAATCATTGATACATATCAGGATTAAAAAGCGATTTAAAATGCTTTAACACTCCAAATAATAAATCACATTTTCTTAACTTGATATTGTTCCCATGGAAACCTTGTAACAACAAATAAAGAATGTTGTATTGTGACTGAGCTTTCTGCCTGGGGGCAACAAATTCCATATTGTCAAGAGCGTGAAAAATTATTATTGGTAAAGAAGTTCAGTCGAAGAAAGGATAATGAAGTTTCATCAGTTTAAAGATTGCATGTGATACTGATATGATCGGGAATTAGGGTTAAAATACAAACTCACTGTAGCGACGGTTTAGTTTATGTGTAGGAAATTGCCGTTTACAAACTGCCTGTGTTACTTTCACTGCATAATATTCATTACTCAGAGAGTATAATGAAAGTTTTTTTATGATTGTGTCATTTTGAATTAAGTGCTGCCAGTGCGTAATTCAAACCATAATGCATGTGTGTTTAAAATATAGGGTCGAACTTACACTCATAAAATAAAAATAAATATCCCCATGTTTGAATATAAATTTAAACACGCAATAAAACGTTGTGCTATTATCTAGTCACTGTGAGAATCTAAGACGATTTTGAGAGAGTTTGCGAAACCCTGATAAACACTTTAAATAAATTCTACACGTTTTGACGATTGCCCCAGTTACAAATGATTTAGCGGGGTTTCATCACCGTGTTGGCGAGTGGTGTATAGTGGGTGCTGAGTGGAAATTACGGGAGCGGAATTTGTCAATGAAAAACTTTTGAGCGAAATATCAACATAATATTTTCACAATTGCCATGGTAACAAATGATTCCGAGGGGTTGAGTAATCATTGTGTTTGATGGTGGGTGGTGAAAATTCTATTGAATCAGAAGTAAAGAATATTTCAAAGCACAAGTATATTTCAATTTCATTCAGTGAATACAGATTAATAAGCCATGGGCTCCGTACAATTTGGACAAAAACTTCACACCTACATATTAAGTACATCAATAAAAACCTTCTCGAAGAGCCTTGAAAATATGCCAACGTACTAAAATAACCTAACTTATGACCGTTATTTACTTACTTACTACGTTTATTTATTTGTGATGTATCTATGAATTAATTTTGTTTTCAATTCATTTGATCCATCTCATTAAGCTATACATTAAATGCTCGAAAGATCTAGCAATATACAAGTCATTTCGGGAGAAGAATATGACTATTGACTGGATGGATGACCTTGTTACAGGCACATCTCAAGCCTGCTATATTAAAGTGATCTATAGTAACTTTGTTGACAAGTGCAAAAAGTGATGATTGATTAATCAAATGTGTATTGGTGTGATTTGATATGTCCACAAAGTAATGTGTGAAAATTTAACGTTAATTGGATATTAAAAATATCTCATTGCACTTATACTTTGTACGCGGATTAAATTATCCTGTAGACAATTTAACATACTTCAATCGTAAATATCTTTTGAACGAAATGGAAATTTGAGAAACCGAAACTTGTCCCATAATTATTGTTAATATGAATATGATAAGGTATGAGAGAACCACTAGAGTTCCAAGTAAGTTTTGAGGATTTGGAAAATGTTACTAAGTCCCTTTAACAGTTACTGAACTTTTACAAGCTTTTTCTTATTGTCCTCTTATTTAATGATTAGTTATTGAAAATATTTTACATTATTCCGAGGTTCGAATGGCACGTCAACAGACAGTGGCCGAATTATGCTCAAAAACTTGAATGCTCATCAATGACTTTAAACTTATACCATTACACCAAATTTGTATATTTAAAGCCACCCCTCCCATCTATACACTATAGTGCCAGCAGAGAAACAACGGATGAAGGAATAATATGAATCCGATAATTGACAACCTTTTGTCAATAAATATTTCAAACTCGCGGAATCCATTTTTTTCCTGTTTTATTCTACTATTCTAAGAAAGAAACAAATAAAAACACCTTAAAACCTTCCGCGACCGGTCGGTCAAATATCCCTTCGTCGAATGTGTGGTCACGGCGCTGGTCACGGGCGGGCGGCGATGCGGAACCTCGATCACGACCTCGCGTGCCCTGCGAACACACCTTGCCGGTTTGCCGACCCGAACGATCACGTACAGCAAACAGTGCATGATGTAGTCAGGGGTTTGAGCATGGGTGAATTGCCCCACGTGTTGATTCATGTAGCTCCCTTTGAACTCCTTCCCTCTATACATGTGAATTAAAAACATTAGGAATAAAATAATTACGGTATAATTGTAAGATCAATAATATTCATTTATTGTTCAATAGCCTCAGGCCGATTGGTTGGTGATAACGTTTTTTTTTACAGACGCATTCAATCTGCAATGATATACATCTAGGATGTATATGAGAAAGCTAGACCTCTGGCGCCCCCTTTGCTCCGTTTTAGGACGACCCTGGCTACGCCATTGTGCCGTACGATCACGTACAACAAACACCGTGACAAATTGCTTTACGACTTATAATTATATACGATCCTGCACCTTCTTAAATTATCCCCGTTTTTCCTTCCTTTCAATCTGTAAGTAACCATGTTTTAGCTTTCGCTTGCATATGTAGCTATGTATAACCATCTCACCTGCTTGTCCTTAGGCAAAGGGGTATAATAATTATCGATATATGCCGGCCCTCATGGACCCCCCCCCCCAAAAAAAAAAAAAAAAAAATCGAAATCATGATTGACTTTAGCTCAAACACTCATGCATAACGAGGGAGACTGGTAGGTAGGGGGTATTTGCACACTCTATGTGTACTCTTACTTATTTATTTTCTGTATATTTACACCTATCTTTATTACCTTCGTTACATTTTTGGTGGCTCGTGCACCAGTGCACCCCCCTCCCACTTTTAGCTACCCCACTGGTCACCACTTTGAGTGCTTGCGTGCTTGTTCGTGCACTTTGTCGCTTTCACGCATGATGTGTTTGCTTGTTTGCTCGACTCCATGCTTGTACAGGTGTTTTCTATACCAGCTTACGCCGCATTTTACTACCGACATCGTTTAAAAATCGACCAAAATACATAATCAGAAGTCAAGGAATGCACAATTTATGAAGTCAACTTATCTATGCATTCACTATTAAAGCACACATCGCGCTCACATACCGATATAGGGATAAAATCACCTGATGCTTCCTACGCAGAATAGGATTTACGGAAAACACTCCGCCCCTCGGATAGAACGATAAACGGAGATCCCGCGTATATGAGACAGTTACATCCCATGCACGGAAAAGAACCTAGTCTACTTCTTGAAAAAGAGTAGCGTGTTTAATAATCCGGTTGACTAGTATATACATCACATTCCTGCACATCACAACCAAATTAAAGTGACATAATAATTAGCAAGTTGATTGTGGTCACTCTACGGAAGAAGAATGGGAAGGGGGGTGTAACAGGGGGCGTACTTTGTACCAGGAGGCGTATACCCGGCCCCCTCGATCTTGTATTTAGAAGCATTCGATCTGTAGGTAGAATCTAGACTATAATTTTAAACAAAATCAGTATGTCCTTACGATAATACGTATACATACATCGGAATGCCCGTGAAATGCTTATTAGTCATAGTTAAGTTTTCACCTACAATATATTACAAAAATATACGATTACAAGACAAACGCAAGTTTTTTTTTAAAACAAAACCCAAATATAATTTGAAAACCGACGACTTTGAACCCACACCCTCCTCTATATAAACGATGACATAAACTACTGTCTTAGAATGGGTAATTGCGAAATTGATTCACGTTTGCCCGTATATACAGTATACCACGTATACGATGACTCTGATGATCACTATCTCTATTATCTCTAACGAGAAAACGACGTGTCGAATGACACAAGCGCGACTGGCAGACGACATCGTCACATCACAGAGACCGCCTTCCCGCCCCAACCCCAAATCCCTAACCCAATCCCATCATTCATTGCCCCGCCCACTTGACCCAACCGGACGTGATCACGTCGAAGCTAGTGACCTCGAAAGACCCTTGGGTCAAGGATAGGCTCTTGTCACTGGGGTTAGACCGCGGATCTCTTGGTAGTAAAAGGGCCAGACACCGCGGCAGACGGCCTGGCCCACAGGCTTGGCCCGGCCCGGCCCGGCCCGGCCGACAACTCTCATTCGTACTGATGTGTTTATTGACATTTAAATTCATCTTCATAAAAAAGGAGATGACAATAATTATATCGGTCTTTTAATATTCAATCACTCGCAATATTCACATTTAAGGTCATTGAGACATATCTTCGGAAATAAACACAAACTATATGAATGACATCACCACGGGGTATTTTAGTTCGTTACTGCAATTTATTTAGATCAATTACTTTTGTATTAATTTTTCATTCTGCTTCTCCCTTTTTGTTAGGGGGAGTTTTAAAGATATCTTATTCTATTACAATAATTATGTCCTTCAACACTGATTATTAAATTATTGCCGTATATATGCTGCTACAAATTAATCAAGTTCTCTCTCGCTGAAGAGTTTCAGTTTAAATAAGCGATTCATATAAAACAAAACAAAAAATGATTCCGAAATTTAAAAGTTCGCATTTTGTCCTCCGACATGGAAGCACCTAGTACAGTACTTGTTCCTTTAAGTTCACGATAAAGTTGGTCTGTTACAGTACTTGTTCCTTTAAGTTCGCGATAAAGTTGGTCTGCTTTTCATCATGTTTTATGATAAGACAAGTACCAATTAGGCACCTTCTATATAGACTACAGAGGATTTTCTGAAGAGGTATAATTTAGTGAAAACCACACTGTTTACATTGGCTGAAATCCGAAAAGTGTGTTTATTATCGCCCTTATCATCAAGGTCAACATTTATGACAAAACTTAATTTTCCTTTACGATCTCTTCAGACAGACTTCTTCAAGTGCAACATGCGCGTGTTTGTTTATTTTAGTTGACTAATATTACTTCCCCATCATTTCCGTTCTGATAAACTATGTTAATTCAAGACTGTATATGAAGAGCTTAATTCCAAAAGGCACTTAATCCACTTTTGTTTGGAGAAAAGTAGGTTTCTCTGTCCAAGTTTGTACTCATGCCTATGGGAATATGAAAAAAATGAACGTTCCATTGTGTTATTTGTCCAAAAATATGGATATCTAGATAGCTAAGTAGCTTGTTAATGTACTGGCATTGTTAACTCAACATTATGGAAAGTGGATTTAGCGCCTATTGGAACTAAACTCTTCATATTATGTTTGCTTATAATTATATTGACATGGACCGCTGACGATAGACAGGCTTTCCTCGCTCTAATAAAAATGAAATAAATGTCCGATCATCATCATGAGTTTGATAGATGTAGAGAAAATGTTGAAAATGCTATGCATGATAGTTATGTTCAATATAAAATAATAAACCAAAATGTGTGTGCATAATAATGATCCAGTATAGCTTTTCTAGAAGAAGAGACAATGATCCAAATTAAAACAATATTATTTCAATGCATTTACTTTTCTTTGTAAACATGTAAAACACTTTTCCCAACAAAATAGTTATTTGCCTTTGTGGACTCGATTGTCGTAAACTCGTCAAGAGTTTGGAAAGTGCTGTATAGCCTACATCTGCTTGCAATTGAGCGAGAAAAAAAACAAATCCTCACCACGGTCAAGTTTGCTAATATATTATTATACATGTATTATTTGAAAAGGGTAGAGAGGTCAACATCTCTTGACTTTTATGGGTCGTTTGGTCAGAGTTGACCAAATCTTGTGTATGTGGTAACTGTGGTTGATTGGTTGGTTGGTTATTTGAATCTTTACACTCAATCAATTATGATTGTTTACCTATGGGGCAGCCCTTTTAGCGTCACCATCCGAGAGACGTAACCTATAAAGTATAAGAAACGAACACGTGCCGATTTGTGTGATGAGCAGAGCTCTGGGTCTGACCACTTGAATAGTACACCTCTTCTGAGGGATGGGTGGCTGTGAGGGACCATTGCCCATAAGTGGCGTAGTCAGGTTCATTCCACACAGGGGGTGATATGGAAGGAGGAGGGGGTGGGGGGGGGGGGGGGGGGCGTAAGCTCAACAATTAATGTGGGTTATAATCCATTTGTCTCTCCATACATGAGTGGGGTAGAACAGGGAGGGGGAATCTCCCCTCAGCTATGCCGGTGTTGCCGAAGAAGCCACACAAATGGGCGGGCGAATATAGTGTTTTGGAACGCTATGAACGGTTAAAAAGTACTGTTATTTCTTTCAATTTGCATGAATGATGAAAGGATGAATAGTTAATTGTTTATAATTTATAAACGTACCTTTAACTACATTCATATAATAGAAGGCTCTGTTATTACTCTTTTGTGCTTTTTGTTGCAATATTTATGTTCCAAATAAAGAATCTTCTTTTTTTCGAACTGCATGGTGCATGGTCTCTGACAGCGGACCACCATCAAAGGTCCATCAGTATACAGATGGAAGCATGATACCTGTCCATATCAGCCATTCCTTTTTTTGTCTCGAGAAAGTGATATTGACCTCTCATGCGTGATTTGTAGCTGTCATGGTATAGTTGGTGTCAAGTTATATATACAGCGAGGAAGCAGCACCTGTATTGTATGCCACTGTCACATCAAACCATCCTGGACCAGCTGACCACGACAAACCACCGGCAACTCCATGCTGTTGCTACCCACAACTAGCCGCAGCATGATTCACAGCGGATCGAATTATGGCGGAAAGATGCTGCTACGATTCCGCTTGGATTTTCTGTGACTTCTGTCCCCTAATTACCATCATTACCTGTTTCGACCCGGGTATTCATTAACTAGTTTCTTTTTATAGAACCGGTTCGTCCTAAAAATAGCCACCGGGTCTTTCAAATTACAACTCTCCGCCTTCTGAACTTTATAAATAGACTGAAAAGACTAATTTCATCTAGAAAAAAAAAAACGAGAAAAAAAAAACCGTAGAAGACCCTTCCTTTTGTGTTCGACGGAAACTCGACATATCTAGACGTTTCGCGTGTTCAGCGATACTTTCGATTTAACCAGAAAACCACTAATATATATCATACATTATAAGAGAAATAATATCTCGTAATTCAAGTTGGGAGAGGGGTGTCATGTACAAAACTACACCAATTTTGTCTTTGATGTGGTAGCACGTCCGCTTTTCAGTCACGATAGGTATATTATGTACATTTTAGGTTAAAAAAAAGAAGAGTAATTATATTTCTTTTCTTTTTGTAAAGTGATGACAAATCTAGTAAGAAATTTTTCTTAGACGTATCACCAATTACAGTTATTCACTTGTGTGTAAACTAAGAAGACACACATAATATTACCGATGAAGAATAACCTTCATTTCTTTTCTAATACATGTACCATAATACCATCTCAAATATAATTATGCTAATTATTTTGTTTATTATTGATGACGAATGTATTTAGCACGTATACTTGGAAATAATTATCATCAATGGCAATTATTCGGCCGTGTGAAATGCATGCGCACATATTTTATACACAAAAGATTATAATAGTCCTGATTTTGTTCCAGGTCACTAGTACTATTAACATTCTGGGGTAGACACAAAAACAACAATGCTTACTGAATCTATTCAAATTCTTCATAATGAAACTTCACAGAATTACACGTTCGAATTAGCCTAATAAGCCAAAACGAAAGTATGCGTACTATTTCCTATTATAATTATTTTGTAACTTTTGTGTCACTTATCTACACTGTTAAAACGCTGCGTAAAAAAACGCTGTGTAAAAATGGTTGTTAAATCTTTCCATACAACTTTAGGTGTAGCATGATAAGTTGTATGAAGAAGGGTTGCGTGAAGCGGCCATTGTTCAAGCGTTGATGAAACGTGTTAAATCACGTGATAGTTTCGACCACAAAATCACCGCGTCAAAACCTATTTTGTCCCTTCGCAAACCAAGCGAACCGAGATAGCGCAGTCGATAGAGAGTGAGACTTATAACCCAAAGATCCCCGGTTCGAATCCTACCCTTGCCGCTTTTACATCTTGTTTTGTATTTGCTATTTCAACAACGGGATTGTTGAAATTTATTCTAAACAACAGTTGTAGAACAAATTAAAACAACAGTTGGGTAAACTTTAAACAACTGGGGTTGTTGAATGTTTTCAACAACAGTTGTTGAATTTGTTTACACAGCGTTTTAACAGTGTAAACAATAGTCGATGATACTTTAGGGTCGATAACTTGTTAATCAGACGAAGGAGGCATCAACCTTGGAATGATTTGGGTAATGCCTAGGACTAGTATTCATTACAATCGCTATGCATACTGAATCATATTATCCAGATTGTTAAAGACAATTATTACAAAAGCGAAATTACACGCTCGGCTTAATTTAACCGCGCAAAGTTGAAGGGGTCGAGGAATGCATTTTCTCACATTTCTAATTAATTTTGCGTTACTCATCTAAACAATCATATTGAGCCTCAATGCTTGAGATCAAGCTATAGAACTCGTCAACAAAGGAAAGAGGAATTATCCTGTGAATGATCGGGTACAGAACAGTAACAATTACACTCTCCATGCTTACTGAATCTATTATGTTTGCTGAAAATGATTATTTTAGCTTGGCTGAATCTAACCACACAGAGCAAAGGTATGCATATTACGTTTTTAATTTTCGATTCTGCGTTACTCATCTAAACAATCATTGAGGTCAATAACTCGCAAATCAAAGAAAAGAGGCGATATCGAAACCATGTCATGCAAATATTTTCTGAATTCACTGTACTAATATTATAATAGTTACTCTTGCGACGCTTTTTAAATCTATTCAGATAGTTCAAGACAATTAGTTGAAACACATAATATTTGAACAAATCTGACCACATAAGCGCCAAAGTATGCATAATATCTTCACCTTCTTTTGTATAGCTCATCAATGTAATTTAGGTCGATGCCTTTTGGTCCAATGGAAGGGGCGAATTACGCCTGTCGTGCTTACTGAATCTTTTCAGACTTTGGATGAATTGTATGTTTGAATAAATCTCACACTAAATTATAAGGCCCAAATATGCATGAATATAATATTCCCCATTTTGCGTTACTCATCATTTAGGTCGATGACTTTATTTTGACCGAAGCAATATTTTTGTGGACGCACAATGATGATCAATGATAATATTGCTCGTCGTGCTAACTGATTCCATTCAATTTGTTCAAGCCAGGTACTATGTTTGAATAATTTTAACCACATAAAGGTCAAAAACGCGTGCACTTAATCACAATTTATTTCTTTCATTTAATTTACAACTCGTTCAATAAATTCATCTTCCTCATCAACGCCATTCAGGTCGATGGCGTGGGCGGTTTGTGTATCTATTGTTTTTAACAATCAATAATTCGTAGTAAGATATGAATATAAGATATGCATTTCAGGTCATTCATTTTATGGAATGAAGTATCAGTAACAAAATTAGTATTACAAATAGTTGTGGTTGTACATAATTATTCTTTGGTTATGAAAACAATTCAGTGTTAAAATATGGTCTATGAAGGTGACTTACATAATTCGAAATCGAAACAAAAATGTATATAAATTTCAAACAATTCACCAAGTATAGGGCAAGGATAGCAATACCAAAAGCATCATAATGCTCAATACAGTAGGCTATATCACACTCTTTTATAGGTTATGTTGATTGATTCGAATGTTGGTATCAAAGGGGGTGGGGCGTATCCCCAGCTCTGCCCCACTGAAATTGCCCCTTGCCCAACAATGCCTTAGCTACACACTGAGATGAACTTGGAAGCCCTGGACATGCTGGGAGAAGTCCTGATTTTGCGACTCCAATCGAGAGCGGTGCTTGCAAAGAGAGGTTTCAATTTGCTGCGCAGCGTGACTCCAATCCGGCACATCTAAGCGAACGACCATCATCGTGGCGGGGGAGCAGCGATTAAGGTGAGCTCGACGAGTGAGTCACCTGTATGAGCGCGTTGTGTGTGGCGGGGGCGTGGCGGGATTCCCGTGGCCGGGTTGAAATAGAGGCGGGATTCCCGCGGGGGAATATGTATAGGCGGGACTTCTGTATTATACGCTAGAAAATTCGCGAATTATAATCTAGTTCTAGTGTGCAATTGCATTGTACTAGTCATATTATATAAGGCTCATGTATACATGATTTACGTACTTGAAATAATATCATCTTATATCATAACAAACAAATAATGCAGTTCGCGACGGTATTAATTATCGCGAAAAAAACAAAAAGGGGGTCGATCTTTTGGTTTGTAGTTGGCTGGGGGACATACATATGCATATTTTCTAATCATATTAACATAATAATGCAAATAAAACTGTAATAATCACATACCATCTTCAGTGCTAGAAAATACTTGAATAATCATATCATAATGAAAAATGATTGATGTGAGCTGAGAAGTCAGTCGTGTTGGGTGGTGGGTTTCCCGCATAGAAATTAAAAATAGACATCGTATTTTTGGTTGATAGGAACTGGTGGGGTGCAAACAAGTAGGCCTGCTAAGAACTTTCTCTTGTCATAATTGAGCGATAAAATCACAATGGAACATCTTCAATCTTCATCACTGGAATTAACGTGAAATAATCATAAACAGTTTAGGTTTGCAAGATTCGCAAGTGTATTTTATCTGTTCATACATCCTACCTTGTGAAACAACATAATATTCATGTATATTAAGCACCATATATATAAAAAAAAACTGAGAGCCCTCATGAATAGAATGCGATATTTCAAACCACGGGCCCGGGAACACTACTGCGCAAGTTCAATGCGAAAGCGTGGCGGGTGGTTTGAGGGCAAGTTACATCAGTACACCTCCCCCCCTCCCCCATCCAAGTTGAAGACCCTATAATTACACCACCCCATACCACTATCGGCACAATCAAAGAGTACTTTATTTAGACAGGAGAGCTGATGAGAAAACCAGGCACTTACGCGTACTTGAAAGATGATAATTTAACAAAGTAATTAATTTTGTAATAAACGACAACAAAACAAGAAAAACATTCTTCAAATAATATATGAGCATATATTTTCACTCCAATCCACGATTTTTAAATTATTTGTTTGTACTTTGTATAATTTTTGTCAAATTAATGGGGTGTTAATTGCTACGCCACTGAACGGCGCCCATCATGCCGATAGACTATACAATGAAACGCTCATATCAGTGGTAAAACTACATTTACAATAGGCCTACACAAAAGCTTATACGACATTATATCCGAGCCTGTGTAGTCTACTTTATTTTTAATTTTATATTATTCTTGGACTGATCAAAGACTGACGAACAAAAACTCATTTTATGGAGGGGGGCGGGGGCTCCTGAGGACACGAAGTGACTCTGATCATTGGCCATGTTGGCGGGTGCATGGGGTACTTTTTTTTAAAACTAAGATTGAAAACGGGGGCTTATAGCGCATTATACAGATCCCGGATAGGGATAGTCGAGTATTGGTCAAACTTAACTTTAGTAACCAAAACCTGCACCATCACGGTACAAAGTAATAGTTATAATTTCACCATGCTCGAAAAGTATACACAATTACAAACGACTAAGTAAAACCCCTGTTATCATTCAAAAAGAGCCGTTACAACTCAAGAGGGCGCTATTTAAAAAAAAAATCACTTTTTTAGCCATTTTTCATACAAAATTGTGCATTTAATGTTTTGTTAAAATAATGATTCAATAGAGATATCATCAACTCTTTTTAAAAAACCTATTCAGATTTTTTTCCAAGTAGTCTTTAAGCATTTTATTTATTTTTTTCTAAAAAGTCTAAAATATCCCCCAGTGATTGCCGGTGAGAATCATTTGAATACAAAAATACTTATGGATATTTCAGCCGTTTCTGAACCGATTTTGATCAAATAAAGTTTATTCTGTCATTAAAATTGTATGTTCTTTCCAATTTGACAGTCAGCTTTTCATTATCTCACAACAAAATATCGGGGGGGGGGGGGGCACTTCGGGAAATACCAATACTCAACAGTACCTTTAACTATTGGTCAAACGCCTGTCTGCTAATATATAATTTTAAAACATGGCCTGCAGTCTGTTATATACAAATTTAAAAGTAACGATGCTATATAGATTGACCCATTTTTTGGTCTAATAAAATGAAGACTGTGGTGGTTGAACTCAATTGAATTAATGCCTGAGTATTATACGTACTAACTATAATCCATGCCCTTAGTCTATTGTATTGAATTTTAAAAGAAATATATTAAATCGTTTAAGTAAGTCGTCTTAGAATAATCCAACAAAAACTATGGTAGTTTTTTATTAAAAAATAATTATAACAATGCACGCTAATAAAAACTTGCTATATCGATTTCTTGCCTCGAACTGTGTCCTTGAATTTGTAATGATTATACCCTGATATATTTTGAGTCTTTTTCATAACAATCAAAGAAGTACTGCGTTCGATTTGTACAATATTTACTAAATCTGTTTAAATATCGCTTTATTCCAAGTCAATTATGCAAATAATGAAGCTATAATTCCTTCTTTATCCCTCACTTCAGGCGATCTTCAACACTCGTTTGGACTGGCAAGTGCATAGCAGATTATACTGTGATTTGAGACCCCGCAAATAATTGATATAACAATAAGTATTCTTTACCCCCCCCCCCTTTTTTTTAAAACTGATATAATAAAAAGTCTGTGTTGGTTTTATAATTATACTGAAATAAAAAAGGCTATGTCGGCTTTGCTAAAATTCTCCACCAATTATGTCAATCATGCAAGTGAATTTAAATCCTTACTTTAAATCCATACTTTATACAATGTATAGGCAGTCTTCAAAACTGATATGGGCTGAAAAGAATTATAGTGGATTATAATGTCTGTCGCGTGAGCCATCGAAAATTTATATTTGGTATATCTAATTATGATTTGAGCCACTTTCATTGATATAACAATGATAATTTCTTGGGGTGGCATTTCCATTGTTGGCTCCGAAACCCATAATAAAAGAACGTTTTAAGGAAACCGAAGAGAAGTCGAACGTCTAGTCTAAATCCACTTTTCCGACGATTCGTCATCTTAGTTTTCGGACTTTTCATTCAGAAATGGGAATGTTTAGCCTGTTTACAAGGCTCACTTAGCATTTTCATTTCCATCATTATTCCAATATACCCTACCCTGTACATGTACACGTTCCTATATATAGTATATATTACCTTTAAGTCTTGCTTGAAAACAAAACAAAAAACAAATACAAAACATACGAAGAAACAAACAAACAAACAAACTTATTTGCAACTAGCTTATAATCTTTTCAAAGTGGCACTGGCTATAATTTCATACCAAACTTATATTGTTCGTAAATTATTAGGAGAGTTAACTTAATGTGAGGACAGAAGAAATACATCTAGGCTAGAGATACACACGAGGTTAACATTTGAGAGGAAAAAGATGGCGCTTTTGCCTTGGAACTAGGCTAAAAAAAACTTCTTGAAATGACTTTTGACGTCGACAGACCTACTTAGCGTTATCATCACATCCAAGACTTATCCTCCCCATCTCACCACATATTTATTTTAAGGTACAATCTACATTCTGTATTAAATTGGAAGAACTAATCAATCGAGGTATGTCATCATTGTTCCACAATCTAATGTATTCATTAAATTATATATTTAAAACACATACTTCTTAGTATTTTGTTATATACTGTATACAGTCTGATGCAATACCCTCGATGTTGGTTTATCGTTTATAAGATACTGTATTAAAATAATATGATATAATTAAGTAACATTCGAACATGTGAACCTTGATTTAATTGACCATGTCATTTGTTTGTCAATTGTAATTTCGAATAGAAAGATACACATTTGTATGATAGGCAATTCAAATGCTGCACTTGAGTTGTCCGTTTCAGCATTTCCCTTGCATTTTTGCGAACAAAAATATTTGAATTCCCAATTCGTTTACTAATGAAAGTTGAACAAAAACTTTACGCTTAGACTCTAGCGCTTTAAAATAAGCCGCAAGGAAGAAATGCAATACTCGAAGAATTGAAAACTTGACTTTCAACGCGACGAACCTTTCATGAAACACAATGGGGGTAGGATTAACACCCCAGCAACAAAAACAGAAATAAAACAAAATCAATAGTTATATGGCCATTGTTGTAAGCGAGCGATTTTGCAATCCGCCGAAAGGGATTTTTCTATTATTCTTTTGTCTTGATTTTGCAATCGCCGAAAGGGATTTGTTTTGTATTCTTTTTGTCTTTCTTTATGGCAGTCTGACTCTATGAATCAGGATTTAGGGCCTAATATGACGTAAGTTTCGAGTAATCAAGAGGACGGGGGCATGAAGCATGATGATGGGAGAAGGGAGAAGGAGGAGGAGGAGGAGTGGCAAAGGCGAAGGGGGTTAGGGGGTGGGGCTATGGTTTTAGGGTGAGGGTGGGGCAATTCAGTCCCCCCGTTTTTCATCGAATACAAATATTGCACCTCCTACTCGGTTAATAAATAATATTATGTAAATGAAGTAAGTGAATATTTAAAGAAATACATAAATAAATGAATGACACATTTAATAAATAGGTTATACATAAATAGATAATCAAATAAATAATAATAAAAACTAATACATTAATAGTAAAATGTACATTTTTTAAATCAATTAAGTAGGAAATAAACGATAACCTAGAATCGATAAAATCAAAACATTAACAGATAACATGAATAGATAAAAAGTAATGAATAAATAAATTAATTATTCTTCAATTGTTTAGTACAAATACAGAACGTACCACCCCATTTTCCCCATCGTTGACCCCTATCTGGGTTGATCCTAGCTACGCCATAGCGCACATAATGTGAGTGTGTGTGTGTGTAGGGTGGGGCAGAGGAGGAGGGGGGGGGGGGGCTTGGGGACTGCAGCCCCCAACTGATATTCAAATAATTATGTTATCATTGATTCGCACATTTGTGAGTGGACGAAGTTTAAGCTTCCATGTGTTACAACGCTCCAAAACTAGTTTCAAAGCCTATATTTTAAGAGAAGGGTACCATCTTTGACACCCGACATGCCCACGGCGCAGTTGCTTCGCTCCCTCGAGCGCCCCCATCCCCTTAACAATTTTGTTGCTTAACACGCCACTGATTGGTAAAAATAAAAGGCGGAGAGGAGGAGGAAAATATTATATCGTTGCTTGTTTTATCGGCGTCGTATGTCTGCAACCAGATCCAGCGGGCATGGGAGCAAACTCCGGTCGGGTGGACCCGGCGTCCCCGACAATCACAAACCGCACCCATCGCCTTTATTGATCACAAAAAACCCAAAACCCATGCCGTCATAATGCCATTGTTTGGAGAACAATGCATGGGTAATATTGCTCTTTTATTCGCCCCAATATTGTTCTTTTATTTGCTTCAATATCGTTCCTTTTTTATTTGAATCCATTTACATTTTAATTTGCTGAAAGGGGCGAATCAGTCATCCAGCTTGTTAATCCGAGACAGTGAAACCTATACCCTAGCTCCCTGCGTCCACACAGCATAGTGTCTGACACCGAGTCTTGGGTACAATATTAACGCATAACTTGCCCTGCATGACTATGTCCATTTTATAACGTAATTCTCGTTTTCGAGAATCCATGTGAGATCCCGTTCGTGCCGTGCGCAACCATTATCGTTCGTCGCCATTTGTATTTGTGACGCACAAATATTTGCGCATTTTAATCGTTTATTAGCGACCACATCGGTTAGTTTCTGGTTTTTATTTACCGGACATTTTATATATCATTATCCATAGACCTCCTCTAGTGTCTTTTTACCCAAGGGGTATGGACGTTTCGATGGGGAAAAGTTCCCCCGTTTCATCGAAAATCCACGACACGGCCGCGATGCCCATGGATATATCTACGGAGCTAGACGACTCCGCCGCCGGCGCCACGGGCTGTGATAAGATCACAAAGCCCAAGAAGGCCAAAGGCCGTGATAAGGCGCCCGCTACCGGGCCCAGCAGTGACAAAGCTCATAGATCCGGGTCACGGACCGAGGCAGTCTTTGCTAGACTGGACAAACTTGAGACCATGTTTGAGCGGGTCATGCAGGCCATCCCGGCGTCTGGTGGCTCTACCCAAAGTGGGATTAGCCTCATCAGTGATGAGGGGCCGGTTAGGTCCAGGACCAGGGAGCTGGACGAATTCGACAACATCGATTACGACGTTGGGAAGCCCGATGTCGACGATGACGGCTCTCAATACATGAATTTTGATCGTGATGATGATGTAAGCACCCATGACCATGATGCTGCTGCTAAGCCTAACTCGTCAAAAGTGGTGCAGGACAAGGTCCCCCAAATTGCTGCTAAATTTGCAGTTGCCGCCGAGGTTGGCGAGTCCATTGATGAGGACATCGCGGAGACGATCGCATACATGACCAGTAATAAAATGGAAGAAAAATCCTTGGCAGAGGCGGCTGAAAGGTATCATTGCCCCGATAATTGCCCACTTCTGGATGTTCCTAAAGTAAACGCTTCAATCTGGGAAAACCTCCCATCCTACGCCAGAGGTAAGGATCTACGGTTGCAAACTATCCAGAGATCGCTGACCAAGGGTCTGAATGCGTTTGCGCACACATTGGACCCGGGACTTATGTCCGACACACAGCAAGATGTGCTAGCTCTTCTGTGCGACGCAAATTTTGCCCTGAATTGCCTCAGGAAAGACCAGATAAAACCTGAACTTAACAGCAATTTCCAGCATCTCACAAAGCATACCAACAAGGTCACGAAGTTCTTGTTCGGGGATGATCTTGGTCGTCAAGTCAAGGACATAGAAGATCAGAGGAAGGCCACCGCTGGCGTGATGCGGTCTCGACAAGGTCAACAGCCTCCGTTCCATCCATACAAGAGGTATGGAGATCCATCGAGACGCCCTTCACAACTGAAGCAAGCGGGCTGGGTCCCTCGGGATCACAGCGGGAATTCAGTCCCCAGATCGGGTTCGTCTGGCCGCCCTTTTTTAGGGCGGAGACAGTGGCGCGGGAAACCACCGCACACGTTCACGCCAACAGCAGCCAGGGCAGATGCAAGGCAACAGCCGCAGCCGCGGAGGCCAGGCCCGGGGCCAAGGAAGTAGACCCACTGCCAACAGCAAAACACAAAGAGGTAAGTACCTCGATTCTAAATTGCTCTATTTCTACAGGTACATGTAGTATTGTCGGTGGTCGTCTGAAGCCATTTTATCAGAACTGGTGTAAATACACATCTGATCAAAATTTGCTGCAAGCAGTCAAGGGTTACAAGCTTGAATTTGAACCGGATAAGTTCCCTCCTCGTAGGGAAAAGCCCTTGTATGCTTACAAACGCAATACATCTGAGTCAGAAAAAATTACTGAAGAAATTTCTAACCTAGAGAAGAAAAAGGTTATCGAGCGGTGCTCTCATGTTGCAGGTGAATTTTTGTCAGAAATTTTCACTAGACCCAAGAGAAATGGGGGCATTCGCTTGATTCTCGATTTGTCTGAGCTCAACAAAAGCGTTTGTTACCAACATTTTAAAATGGACAATATCCATTCTGTTATGTCCCTTCTTTCAGAAGGATACTGGCTTCAGTAGATTTACGTGACGCATACTACACTGTACCTATTCACCCTGAGTCTAGAATTTACCTCAGATTTGTTTGGGATGGGCAATTATGGCAATTCAAAGCCCTCCCGAATGGTTTGTCCTCTGCACCTAGACTTTTCACAAAGTTATTAAAGCCAGTGCTTGCCTCTCTGAGATTAGCTGGACATGTGGTGCTTGCCTATCTAGATGACACTATCATCATAGGGAAAACAAAATTCGATACCCATCAGGCTGTACAAGCAACCACAGAAATTTTGTCGGAACTGGGGTTTATAATCCACCCAGACAAGTCGGTCCTCGAACCGTCACAAGAAATTGAATTTTTGGGGTTTACTCTCAATACCACCAAAATGACAGCTAAGCTTCCAAGTAGGAAGAGTGATGAGATCAAAGAGGTGTGCACTAAGCTGCTCAGTACAGGCAGGCCATCGATTCGTGAAGTAGCAAGGGTAATTGGAAAATTGGTTGCTACTTTCCCGGCTTCACAATATGGGCCCCTGCATTATCGGAACTTGGAAACTGAGAAAATAGCAGCATTAAAATTCAATAGAGGGCACTTTGACAGACAGATGGCACTGTCAGACAAGGCTAAACGGGAGCTAAGGTGGTGGATCGTAAACTCACCTCTTGTAAACCGCCCTCTATGCTGCAGAAAGATAACTAGAGAAATTCGGACCGATGCAAGCGGGCAAGGTTGGGGGGCTACTGACCTCTCTACTCATACAGGGGGCCGATGGAATAGTTTTGAGCTAGAAAGGGCAGAAAGGAATGAAATCAATTACTTGGAGACGTTGGCAGCCGGTTTTGGGCTGAAAGCACTTTGCTCGGACTTGCGCGATGCACATGTGTTATTGAGGCTAGACAATACAACAGCAGTGGCCTACTTGAATAACATGGGGGGTGTTAAATCTCCAGCATGCAATGAAATGGCAGTGCAAATCTGGCATTGGTGTTGTGAACGCAACATTTGGATTACAGCCTCTCATCTAGCAGGTTCAAAAAATGTGGAGGCGGATTACATGTCCAGGAAATTTAATGACAATATTGAATGGATGCTGGACAGGAATGTTTTTCATTCGTTAACGGAGAAGTATGGCATCCCAGAGGTAGATTTATTCGCATCCAGGCTCAATGCACAGGTCCCATCTTATGTGTCATGGTTACCTGAACCTGACGCCTGGGCAGTAGATGCGTTCACGCTTGACTGGGGGTCATTAGAATTCTATGCCTTTCCACCATTTAGCCTTATTGCTAAATGTCTGCAAAAAATCAGGTTGGATAATGCAAGGGGGCTTATGGTAGTGCCTAATTGGCCAACTCAGGCGTGGTTTCCAGTACTTAATGATATGCTACTGGAGGAACCCATGCATATTGCAAGCTCTCGATCTTTGTTAACCCAACCTGTTACAGGGCACCCCCACCCTCTAACAAACCTTTCTCTTCTGTGTTGTAGGCTTGGAGCAGACGGTTCTTCGCTCAAGGCCTAGCTGCAGACACAGTGGACATTTTGGGCGCCTCGTGGAGAGAATCTACAAAGCGTCAGTACAACGTGTATGTGAACAAGTGGACAAAGTTTTGTGATACACGTCATATAGTTTGGACCCATACAAAGGTGGGAGTTCTTCTTGATTTCTTCAATGTTTTGTATTATGAAGAGAAAGCTGGGTACAGTGTGCTCAACACAGCGCGGAGTGCGCTCGCTTCATTTCTTATTTTGGATGACTGCAACTACACAGTTGGAACTCACCCCTTGATCTGTAGATATCTAAAAGGAGTGTTTAATTTAAGGCCACCCAGGCCTCGTTACAGTTTTACCTGGGATGTACATAAGGTGTTGAAATTTCTTCGCAAACGGGGCCCGGCCCATAAACTAACGTTAAGTGATTTGACACATAAACTCAGCATGTTGTTGGCATTGGTAACTGCACAGCGGTTACAGACACTACATTTCCTGTCACTGGATGGTATTAAGATTCGAAAAGGCTCGATGGACATTATTATCCAGGACCTGCTAAAGCAGAGCAGACCAGGGAATGTGGGCAAGAATTTCCAACTCCAGACCTACACTACGGATAGGAGACTTTGTGTCGTTCATTATACAAAGGAGTATATTCGCAGGACACAGACATTACGAGGAAATGAGAGACAGCTGTTCATCACCTGTAATAAGCCGCACAGGAGAGCGAGCAAGCAATCCATAGCCAGATGGATCAAGGTCGTCATGAAGTCTGCTGGCATCGACACTTCAGTTTTCAAGCCACACTCGACCAGGGCAGCGTCTACCTCGTTGGCTATGAGACGAGATGTTCCAATTTCTGACATCCTCAAGCAGGCTGGATGGCAGAACGAGAGCACCTTCAGGGATTTCTACCTGAAGCCACCACAGACAGAGACTGTGACGTTTGATCGGGCGGTCCTCGAGTGTCAAGGGCCGCAGACTCACAAGTGAGTCTGAATGACAAGACAATCAATGGGTCGGTAAGTGAAATTCCATTTCCTACCTTAAGATTATCATCTTACCCAGGTCTTGTTTGCGTTGCGACTACTGTGTCTTTGAAGTCTCACATGGATTCTCGAAAACGAGAATTACGTTATAAAATAGAAAATTAAATGAGAACTATGTTTGAAATTTAATTACTATTTTGTTAGTAATTAGAGTTGAGGGAATTCATGCCCTCCTCTCCCACCCATTTCTTACAGTTTGTATATGTTCTCATTAGTTTCTATTTTATTGGGACTGATCACAGTAGCCGCAACGGCTTCTAAATATGGTTGCGCACGGCACGAACGGGATCTCACATGAATTCCCTCAACTCTAATTACTAACAAAATAGTAATTAAATTTCAAACATAGTTCTCATTTAATTTTCTATTATAGTTGATCTATGGTCCACACAGCATAATATCTGATCCCCGAGTTTTGGGTAACCTTGCGTCCACACACCATGTCTGACCCCCCGAGTCTCAGGTTATAATACGCGCTGATTTAACCATGCGTCCACATAGCATTATGTTCAGAGGTCTAGGCTAATACATGAAGATATTTTCAGGTATGAACAGCCCATTTCTTTGATTTACCAAAGCTCAAGGTTTTGCTCGAGCGGTCCTGAACAGGTTAACACAATATTCCTAAAACTTCAACGTAAGAATTGTGGAGCCTGAATATTCGCGACTTTCGGCTTCAATATGAACCCAAGTTACCCAACGATGACGAATTATGACGGAAGGCCCGCTACGGTGGCCAATAAACCTACTATAAAGTTTCCGGTAGGACCTCAAGTTGGTGGCAATGACAATCACTTATTTAAAGGAAATGTTCGGGTTTTTATTTCTTTTCAAACGTCCGCAATATATATGTACATGTATGTATTATAAGGTATATAGATATATATCCCATTTGTACAGTAACGAATACAAAGCATCATCAAATGACGGGGAAGAGAGAGAAATAGACAAGAAACATTATTGTATTGATCTTAGACTTTTGTGGGGACACATATACAAAAAGAAGATCGAATTTGAGGAATACTCAACATTTCCACTTTCAAATTCATTACAGCATATGCACAGATGTCATTTAATGTTCAAGAATGTACAAGTTTCATAGCGTTCCATAAGACTAACATTCCCCGTGTTCACACACAAAAATTTCATCGTACAGCTAATCAGGAGCTGATTCTTTAGTCAGCTCCTGATTAGCTATACGACGGAAATTGTGTCGGAAATTGTGTGTCTGAACGACGGAAACGCTCACTTAACGAAACGTCGTATAAAGAATCATGATTAACGAAACGGGGGTTTGAGCATCGTTTCGTACGAGAGCTGACTAAAGAATCACGCTCGTTTTGTGTGTGAACGCTCGGATAGTTGCTAGTACCAGAATTCAAGATTATCTTTGACTGGTAAGGTCTGGGAGAGGGAGAGGGAGAGAGGGTAGCCACTGCCCACTAGGCATCTATATGAAGGAACTGCATCAAGGTCAATTACTCTTTCTTCATGGAGGCGTCAACATTCCTGTCCAAGACTTTATCCATAAAATCATAACTATTTGAAGAAGGAAACAAAAAGAGTGGAATACGACGGAACTAAAAAAAGAAAGATAGAAATCCAAACATTGATCGGTGTCAGTTGTTCCCTTATCTAAGCTCCACCAGTTTCAATTATTGATATAGGTGGTGGTGATGGTGATGGTGGTGGTGGTGGTGGTGGTGGTGGTGGTGGTGGTGGTGGTGGTGGTGGTGATGGTGGTGGTGGTGATGGTGGTGGTGGTGATGGTGGTGGTGGTGGTGATGGTGGTGGTGGTGTTGGTGGTGGTGGTGTTGGTGGTGGTGGTGGTGGTGGTGGTGGTGGTGGTGGTGGTGGTGGTGTTGGTGTTGGTGTTGGTGTTGGTGTTGGTGTTGGTGGTGGTGGTGGTGGTGGTGGTGGTGGTGGTGGTGGTGGTGGTGGTGGTGGTGGTGGTGGTATAGTAGTGGTAGAGGTAGTGGTGGCGGTGGTTGTGGTTGTAGTGGTGGTGGTGGTGGTGTGTTTGCGCGCGTGTAGTGTCCGTGTATGTGTGTGTGTGTGTGTGTTTGTGTGTGTGTGTGTGTGCATGTGTTAATGTGTGTGTGTGTGTGTGTGTGTGTGTGTGTGTGTGTGTGTGTGTGTGTGTGTGTGTGTGTGTGTGTGTGTGTGTGTGTGTGTGTGTGTGTGTGTGTGTGTGTGTGTGTGTGTGTGTGTATTTGTGGTGTATTCTGGCCATAAACCAACCACAACCAACATGTTGTATGCTCACGCTTATGGTCTACAAAAAGGAACAGATTTGTTTATTTTATTTTATTAAAGTAATGCAAATTACTCTCAAAGGAGCAAATATCTTGCAAGCAGTCACCCATTAATAAAACACATACTTTGTTTAATCGGTTGTAATCATTTAGGCATTTCATTTAAACATACTTCGATTACTTGAAATAATAGAATTGATTATCAACATGGCGAAAAATTCTCGAAAGCAGTCATCTAAAAGAATGTACATACTTGGTTAAATCAGACGTATTTATCCAGGTAACTTGACAACGGCAAATGATTTCACCGTGAAGAACGTATAAACCACAAAATCAGAGACATTCAATAGCATCGATAGGAGGCGAAGGACAATCAACTCCAATTTCATAATGACGTACATTGAAATATGAACAACAAAAGGAGGACGCCCCATACAAAACTAACACAATGGGTGATGATAAATCTGAGTTCTGTTCAGTACCAATGAATAGAATGAGTCATAATTCAGTTGAATGAAACATAATTATTAGTACACGAGTTCACCGATTTAATTGAGAAGCAACGATTCGGAAATTAATTCAACAAGAATGCGACCGTACTTCTCTAAAGTCATATCAAGAGGTTTTATCAATAAAGATTTACAATAATTAGTAATAATCCATTTTATTCTTCAAGTTTGTCCAACAGACGCCTGGCGGACGTGTATCTTAACAACTGACCGAAATGAGTAATAAAAGTAGATATAACGCGAATTTGTATTTTATTACCGTGTAACGTTTAAAAAGGAGTCATAATTAAAAACTGGGCAAAGGGAACTTTAAAGGGGTGATAAAAAGATGTTTGTGTAAATATTTTAACCGTTTTCAAAGTCATCGTATAATAGAGAGGTTGTCGAGAAAGCTACCAATTCCAATTCACCCTGTTCACTGGTTTTCTTCTTCTTCAAGTTTGTTTAACAGACGCCCGAAGGACGTGCAACTAAAAAAAAAAATAATAATAATAACTGATGAAAAGAAGATGTTATGTGTACTTTTATTGCCCGTATTACATTCTTAAAGAAAGGAGCTGTCATTATCTTGGTAAGCCATGCAGAAGAAATGTTAACAGGGATTTTAAAAAAGGTGATATTATAATGTACTTTTATAACCGTATTTTGTCTCAACAAAATAGAGCCATCATTACATTGGCAAATCAGGCAGAAGGATTAGCTGACAGAGTGGTTAAGGATGCAATTATCACTAAATACAATCTGTAAATCTTGCGACAAAACTGATATTTTGACGCGAGGTTCTTTTCAATACTAAACAAATCTCGTCGTCTGCTCACTACGCCCTACGGTATCCATGTATTGTCACATTTGTTTGCAGTTGTTTTTCCAAGGGGTAGCGTTCAGACATGTCAGACGCGATGTCGCTCGATCGTATGGCGAGCCCTTTTAACATTTATTCGCATTTCGTGATATCAAAAATTATCATTCTTGATATCAACAATTCGATTTGTTGATATCACGAATTGAATTCTTGATATCCAGAATTCGATTTGTTGATATCCAGAATTCAATTTTTTATATCAGGAATTGAATTCTTGATATCAAGATTGTAGAAGATATCAATTGTTGATATCAAGAATTAACATTGGTTAACCACAGGAAATAATTTCTTGATATCAAGAATTAATGTGCATGTGTGCGTCTACGAGGTTGCCTAGCTGGAATGCTCCCCAGGGAGTGGACAATGTGCACTTTGTGTGCTGGATTGAGTGCAGTATGTATCCGATGACCGGGGTAATAATAGTGATGCGCCGCGAGCGTCGAAAGACGGAACGTGCGCTATATAAGTAGCCACCATTATTTATTATTTATTATTATATATCAAGAAATCATTTCTTGATATCACGAAATATAAATAAATGTTAAAAGGGCTTGCCATACGATCGCCTAGAAAAGGAGAAGAAGAAATAAACGAAAAAACCTGAGAGAATAATAATGTTTGAAGCAAGGAGGGAATATCACAATACCCAAAGTAAACTCCAAGAGAATGGAATGGCACTTTTAGTGGTTTATTCTGACTTTCGGCTGACTCTTATACCAAAAGGTTTAATCCGCATTGGACATTGTTGAAATGCGCGAAATACTTGTGGCGGATATATTATGTTATTATGTCTCTTTCTATGATAATACTGTTTTTATTTTGGCGCGGCACGATGATACCTGTGACCCCCCTGTCAAAGGCGGAAAAGTGCAGGTCTTCTCAATGAACTTATAACTTAAAGATTAATAATAGTGACTGGTATCAAACATTGCGGTCCGAAACTCTATCACAAAAACGATAATTAATTGCATCGAAATAATCCCCCAAAGACCAAATCATGCCCCTGAGTTATTTGATTTTGATTTCTGCCTTCGGGCATCGGGGAAAGGCAAACATATAATACAACAGACGCGGTAGCAGCTATACAATACAAATTGTGACAATCGTAAAATATGGGGTTTAACTGTTGATGGGAAATTGATCACGATCATTGTAATTTATACGCGTGTTTTTGCATCGCCCACCATGCCCACCGTCCAAAATGAAGGTCGAAACGAGTAGTATTAATACGATTTCTTATTTTGTGGTCGAAGTATAAATGGTAATTCAAATTTGTCATAATCTTTCAATTATCAAGGACTGATTAATCATCAGCAAAAACACGCGTCGCAAAAGTAAAAAGTACACGCACCTCGTCCTTACATTGCCTATGAATACATGTTTATTTAAAAACTTAACACATACACACATACGCACAAGCATACAATCCATAATAACATACCATGGCACATCAAAGCTGGACCTCGTATAGAGTTACGAGTGGAAAGAAGAACAGCACACTAATATCAGAATGCATTGCTCCCAAGGGAGCAGAAAGTACACGTCACGCGCGGAATGATTGCGAATATGTGTCCGATAACCGCGGGGTAATACTGCAAAGCGCTTCAAGATCGACAACATTATTACTAGATGTTACTATGAAAGTTCATCTGTATTTTCGGAGGTAAATATTTGTATTTATGTGATCAAAAGTTTAAAATAGATTTCATATTATTAGATGTTAGTAGTATTATTTCAAACATTAATATGAGACATACCTATTATACATGTTGAACATTGTATAATGCGATTTTCATTGGAACATAACAGCTTTTATAACACTTGCAAAGATGATATTACGTATATAAACTTGTTTCGTTTATTATTAGCACAAATTATATCCCTTCCTGCCAACCTATCGAGTTCAAAAGTTCTCTTGCCATTTCTGTTCTCCCTAAAGTATAATAAAAAAAACAGCAACACATAATATATCTCGACATAAATTGAATAAGATTACAGTGGTATAATATAACATACTACAATTTACACTTTTGAATAACTACATGAATTGCATCACGTTGCCATGACAATAAACTATGACGTATATGCATCTATTTACATCCCTGGGAAGACCTCGTATGTCGATATGCCTGCTATAATCCCAAACTTCATACGGATGCACTGATAAATGCCTCCACGTAAGACAATGGTGAAATGACGTAGGTGTATATCAGTTTGCAAAAGTACAACTTTTACAAAATTGATCTTTATGTCTAAATTCGAAAGAGATCGCCCCTTTTCGTCTTACCATTTTCTGTTTTAAATGACCCCCCTTTTCTTCTATTACCTGCTATAAGATCCCCGCAGTCTATTTTTGAATAATTGACTCCCAAGCGATGGTTATTGTACTTTTGTTGCCTAAAATAGATATCAATTATTCCGCCTTACGCCCTTTCAAATCCGGCTTCCACCATCGTGAAAGCATTTCCAAACCGCTTGATTATGAGTATTCTTCAAAAAGAAGAAAAGTACAATAAATTATTTATATATAATAATACTTTCCTCTTTTTAAACAAACCAAAGAATACACATGAGACATAAGCCTGCGAGTATGACGTCAGAAGGATCGTTGCCAGGGAGACGTTTGTAGCCCAAGACGTCTTAATTCTATAGTACATTATACACCCATCATTGCTTTTTATTTTCAAAATGACAGAGTATCCCTAAATTTCCCAATCATTTAAGGATTTAGACACTTTTGAGGGTTCTCGACTCAATTGCAAAGGCTTCCGGATCGTTACATAACTCGTTTCGGAAGACAAAATTTAGAGGTTTTGGTTAAAAAAATAAACACTTGATTGAAATGTACCTTAAATAATAATGTTATGATTATTATTCTCAACCGAGCCGTAACATACTACGTCATTCGCATGAAGCCTATGAATAGAAGAAAAGAAACATACACATACAAGAAACAAAGCAACATGTTGCACTTTTGTTAGTTTGTGCCGGTTCCCGCCTTACCCAAACAAATAAAATGTTCTATTTATATCATTTTGAAAAAAATAACATTAACTTAAAAGATTCGTCTCGTTTGTAAATTCATGTAAATAACATTAATTCTGATGAGAGAAACATAAAAGCACCACTGTGCATTATTTATGATATCCGTATTAATATAGCCTAATAAACATAGCTTCTAAATTTGTGCATATGTTATTTTTAAACCAAAATTTCTACTTTCGAAAAAGTTAATTTATTACATGGAATTGAGTTTGAATTATGAAATGCGACCACATCCAACATATAAACCTTTAAGCTATCTTCTGCTCCAATATGAACATAATCCATGTCATACTTTTTTGAATTATTCACAATCAAAATTACCAAGAGTTTTGATTAAACTTCCATTATTACTACGGATTTCATTAAGCGCTTGAAGATTTTGTTTCATTATAGATACGCGCCGTAAAGGCCTTAATCAAAACTATTATGTCCATTGTTCTACATTGTTCTTTAAAATTCCCAAAAGCCCTTATTTACACAGTTCTATTCTCTGAATAACGGGTTAATTCGATGTCAACTGATAGGCATGAATTAACGTACACAATACTATTAAACAACATCCCCAGCGAAATCGGTTTATATCTGTCATGGACCGAGGGAGATTCGATGTTGGTATAACGTGTATTACCATGATTACAGGTAAACTCTAAATCGGTTTATTACTGCTTTACTGGAGTAAAAAGAAGAAAAAAAAGTACAACCAGGCCGTTCCACTGAGTAAAACCTTCCCCTCTCTTAACTCTGGTGTAAAAACTACGGACATCCAGGGGAAGTTAAATGAAATGATAGAAATTATTGTAATGCCAATCGAATACAAACATTTACGATTTGTACGTAGGTCGATAACTTTAGGGGTACCTCATGCAGCTAGTTTAACACTACAATTATTGGTGTGGCAAGATTGGTAGATCGCGCGCTTTTCAATCATAAGATCCCGTGTTCGAGCCCTGTGTATGCCCACTGTGTTTGTCATTCAGCAAGACAAATAATCCACCATTGCTGCGCTCTATCCAGGTGTATAATGGTCGCCAAACACCTGGGGCAGGTGTTAATTGCTAATTAAAGACTCACATTTCCATGCATATATCTAGACACAAGGCGTATACGTTTGTTCTTTACTCACGATGGGTCAGTCAACTTCTGTCTATTTCCAGGGTAACACCAAACAAAGTTTAAAGAATAAAGTAAGAAATAGAAGGGAAATATTGACAAATTATGATTTCCGAGAAAGGTCACTCCCCCCGCTTCTTAATATACTTCTAGGTCCGTAAATAGAAGGTTTTAACAATACCAAGCTTTATTCTTTAAGTTTATTTATCACAGTATTTTTGTGTGCTAAAAGGGAAACACTCCTCTTGTTTCGTAATCATTCATTGACCCCCGTTTTAACACATTAAACGTGAATAAAATCAAAGAGGAAAAATCCCAGGGCCCTAGAAGACTTACAAAATCATGATATACAAAACAAAAATAAAGTTCCCACCTTCGGGAATATTCAAAAGTATTTTCCCTTTCAGTGGAATACAAAGCAAAAGAATAGGCAATCCTAGCTTAGGCAAATACAATTCTTCTTACCCATTGTTACCTTTCAAAGAGAAAACAATATGCAACCCCCGCTTCGAAAAATAAATGCCCCTTTACCAATTGTACCTTTTCAACAGAATAGAATAGAAAATCTCCGATTCGGCCAATACAAGCCATTTCACTGATTGTATCCTTTCAAATGAAAAGAAAAGACAATCTCCGCTTAGACAAATACTATCCCTTTTACCTATTGTAACCTTTCAAGAAGAAAAGAATAGAACATCCTCGCTTAGACAAATACTGACCTTTTTGCCAATTGTTACATTTGAAATGTAAGTTACGCCCTGCTACAATACTTCCCACCCCTTCAAAGAAAGGCGCTAAGCGTTGTAAGTATAACCTGAATAGAATGGTCACAATGCCGTATTACAAAACAACTTTCGCTGAATCAATAAGCCGGGGGATAATTCCCATTATGCGCATTCTTCTAACATACAATTGTTCCAGAAGATATATTTTTTTGCTAAAATCTTCCTTTTGTTTCCACTCCGTCGCTCGCGAGTCATCCACCCCAACCACCCCCTCCTTTCGCGGTTGACGAACCCTAAACACCGCTCAATGTAACTACCGAGTTAAGCACCTTATGCTTATTATCTAGGTCCTATTAAAAGAAGACGAAACAATTGTGGACAACAATAGTTTTGGACCAATTAATGCCACGAGTTCTTTGAAAATCCAGCCCAAGATTTGTTTGCTTCCCTTTGTTCGAAATCAGTGTCTTTTATTTGCGAAGCCATTTTATGAATAAACAGCTATTGTATAATTGTATGCATCTTTATTCTTACCAAGAATATAACAGGGCCATCAAAATACGACTCTAATGATTTGCTTTATTAACGGACTCTGATTGACCCGTTTACCTTCGAGCTTTCACGGAACATCTTGATACAAAATGCTGCAGGATTAATGTATTGATACGGGCGTGTCCTATGTATTCGACGAAATGTTATACTGGAAACATTAATGTGCGTGGTAAAGACTATAGACAATCAACATATAGGCCTATACATCTTTACTCTTACTTAGAATACGACAGGGCCATACAAATAAGAATGTAGCGATTTGCTTTAATAATGGATATAGATTGACCCTTTATCTCACATATTTCACAGAAAATCTAGAAACAAAATGTATTCGACGAAATGTTGCATATAAAACAGTAATGTGCGCGGTAAGTTTTTATATGCCTGCATCTCTACTCTTATACTGAGAATACGACTGGGCCATGAGACAAGCCATGTAAACTATTGATGTGATATGGTTTCAGATTTATTCAAAATCTCGGAGCTTTCACAGAACATCTTGAAACAAAATAATGCAAGATGAATGTTCATTTCGCCTAAATTTTGTAGTGAGAAACATTAATGTATATACCCGGTAAAGACTATAGACATTTGTTTTTGTTTTTTTTGTTTGTTTATTATGCCTGCATCTTAACTCTTATACTCAGAACACGACAGGGCCATGAAACAAAACGTGTCGCTTTTGATTTGATATGGTTTCAGATTTATCTCAAATCTCGGCGTGTTCTATTCGACGAAAAGATTAATCATGTTAATGCGTATGGTACAGACAATAGGCAATCATATATGCCTACATGGCTACATCTTTACTATTACCGAGAATACTACATGGCCACGAAACAAAACATAGATTTTGATTTAATATGGATTCAGATTTATCCCAAATCTCGGAGTAGTCTATTCGACGAAAGTATGTATTGAAAACATTAACGCGCATGGTACAGACTATAGGCAATTATATACATGTATGCCTAGATCTTACTATTACCGAGAATACTACAGAGCCACGAAACAAAACATAGATTTTGATTTAATATGGATTCAGTTTTATCCATAATCTTAGAGTCTTCACAGAACACCTTGAAACATTACAAGTACTGCGTGATAAATGTAATGTTATACGGCATATCACGGGCGTGTCCGATCGACAAACATAATTACATCGAAAACATTCCAGGTATCTAGTAAATTTAACTTTTTCGGAAAAATGGAAGTTTTATTTTTCTGTAGTTTTGTTCCATTTTTAGAATGATCCATGTGTAAAGTTTCATGAAATACATGATTTGAAGTTTAAAATGAAACTTTTTTACTCATTTGCATAAATTTACATATTTCAATATTTTTCTAATAATCATAATTCAGAAAATAATCAAGATATCAAAAGGATAATTAGCAAGCTCATTCTTCTCACTTTCCTGTACAGGTTGATACCAACTTTGTAAAAATTCAACCTTTCATTCTTTTCTAAACCCGATATTATAAAATTCCCATTTTTCCATTCATATTGTACATGTCACACACGTGACCAACCCAAAATGTCACACACGTGACCAGACGTTGCCACATAATTAAGTACTATAAAACACAACGGTTTGATATAATTCTCATTCATTGCTATTGTTGTACTTACAAATGTATAGTACTTCTCTGGTAATAAGATGAACATTATAGCTATTCATATTTTAAAGAATTTTCCAAATGAAATTTAGTTATGAAAAAAGCGCTCCGTGCGAAGTCACACACGTGACCCATGCCATTTGACCTCTGACATTGAGT
>JBAMJV010013505.1:0-17514 GCA_037951105.1 Echinarachnius parma
GGACGTGAATGCTTGGGGTACACCATATATATCTTGTATAATATCTATCATATGTGACCTTACACCACAAAACGACCAATAAGTCGGGAAAATTAATTGTGCTGCTTTTCATAAAACATTAAAATAGAAGTCATTCCTTTTAAAATGGTATATCATTCGCATTATTTGGACTAAGCAAACCCTCTCAAAACGAACACCAAAGATTTGGGATATGGCTGAAGCATTTTCAAAATAAGGGAGAAACGGGCCATTTAAAAGATCAGTTTCTATTAAAGCGCTGTACTAAGATCACATTTATTAGATGAAAAATTAATATTTAAACATGATTTCCGACGCTCAAAATGTTACAGAAGCTAGATTAAGATATGCTTATTCAGGAAATACCAAAATCTTTAATCTCATATTTTGAACTAAATTTGACTATTTTAGCTAATAAAAGAGAAACTACCACATCGACATAACGGTCGTTTTGTTGTGTAAGGTCACATATATAAGTAAATTTTATTGTCCAGCTGTGAAAATTCGTTTCGTTACATGCATGGAAAATACAAGGTACATATATACATTTAAAACAACACTGACATATATAAAACACATCGTAAGCCATTTGATTATACATTGCGAACAAAGTTTAGTTTAGTTTCAATCAATTATGATATTTCCAAAAAGGGAGTGTCCAAAGGCTTAACAAACCTATGCTTTATTTTTGTCACATTGGAAGGACATGAAGGAGGTGATGCTGGTGGGGGGGGGGGGGGGGGGGGGTCTAGAACCCATTTTTATTTTCAAGTATGATAATTTAGATAATTGAAATGCCACTATCAAAACAATGTATTTTTTGTAATTTCTCACAGATTTTCCGCCTATTCAAAAATAAAAACAATTTGTATTGTTTTTGTCAAATGAACATTGGGCACAATCCCCCTTCCCATCGCTGTGAGGTAGTACATTTATATTTTTTGTATACGAGGGGCGTTCAATAAGTCCATAGCCCGACCTTGAAGGAGCTGTTAGTTGGGTTACCCAATGTTGTGTATGCAACGTTGCATCCTTTAAATGGTCAGTGCATGCACAGCAAACAAAAATAAACAACTTTTTAAACAGCCAAAAACGCTGTTTAAGCCGGTCCCTCTAACAACATTGTTTAACATTTTGACAATGTTGTTAGAGGGACCGGCTTAAACAGCGTTTTTGGCTGTTTAAAAAGTTGTTTAATTTGTTTTTGCTGTGTGTGCAAAGCCAGGTCGGTTGTATTCTGTTTTTGTTCTAGACTGGCCGTCCGTGTTGTTTAAACATTGCCAGTTGATGAGAGGCATGTACTGCTGCAGGACAATATGCCTGCTCACAATAACAGGGTAATCCTGCAAAAGCCATTGACTGTGGGATGAGGTTGTTGCTGCTTTATCCCTAATTCCCAGAACCTGGTATCGTTAGATTTCATCTCACGGATGAAGAAACACTCCCGAAGTTGTGTTTTTCATGAGGATATTGAGACAAAAGTTGCCAATATGCTGGCTATTTAAGGGTTCGCAATGGACTTCTTCAAGGAGGTCCTGGAGGACCTCAGGAAAAATGCCGAAAAGTGTGTGGCTGTAGATGAGGTTTATATGGACAGATGAACAAATCTCTATATTAAACGATGTAGCACCTTTGCTCCTTCAAGGTCGGGCTATGAACTTGTTAACTCGTGTGGACACACAATAATGATGGAATCATTCCTGGACGGACGCGTTCCCCGTTACGGTAATGGGACAGACCACTGTCAGTTGGGCCACGCGGTCGGTGGTCCCCTGATCACGGGACCATTAGGGCCATTACAACCACAAAGAGGACCAGCTAGGTTCTTCGTCGGGATCGGTGATGACGGCAGGTGCTGATGCGGCAGGTGCTGATGCGGCAGGTGCTGATGCGGCAGGTGCTGATGCGTCAGGTGCTGATGCGGCAGGTGCTGATGCGTCAGGTGCTGATGCGGCAGGTGCTGATGCGGCAGGTGCTGATGCGGCAGGTGCTGATGCGGCAGGTGCTGATGCAGCAGGTGCTGATGCGTCAGGTGCTGATGCGGCAGGTGTTGATGCGGCAGGTGCTGATGCGGCAGGTGCTGATGGGCTCAGCTCGGATAAGGAGATCATCCCGTCGCCTGGAATTACAAGCAATACAATATAATAATGTTGTATGTATTGTTAATCCAGGCTTAGTTAAAAATCACATCGTGTGCGTACAAACACAGGTCGGCTAAGTAAATGTATTCTCCCGTTGTAAACAAAATGCAACAATTAAATAACTTTAACACGCTCGCATTTTACTCCTTGCATGGGGAGCGTTCCATCCAGGCTACCTGTAACAGGTGCACGCATGCTTTATACCAAATCTGTAATTCATACCGAGGTAGGTGGGGGTGGGGGCAATCAGTGGCGTATGGCGTGGTTGGATTGATTGGGAGGGGGGGGGGGCGAAGGATTGGGGGCACACCTCATATATTCTTTTCTACACAAGTTTTCCCCTTATGTTTTGTCAAATTACTTGGGGGGCACGTGCCCCTATGCCCCTCCTCGTATCTACGCCACTGGGGGCAATACACACGGGTGTTTGAAGGAGCGGAGGGGCACTGCCCCTTCGTCTGACTTTATAATTTACGCCACTGTCGACTAATATTATGCTAGGTTTACACCATGTCCCCGGCGGCCACGGCAGCCCCGTTTCAGGCCACCGTGGACAAAACGGGATGGACGTGAGACAACGCGGGGGGACGGAATGGGCAAACGTGTCTGCCGTGTATGCCGGGCCAGATTTTTAAACTGTCAACAAATTTGCCACGGCAACCTAGCAGGCCGTAGTAAAACGGGGTGAACGCAACAAAACGTGACAGGCCGTAACAAAACTTGGAGGCTGTCCGTAGTAGGACGGAAGACATTCCCCAACATCTCACGGTCCTTTCCCGTCCTATTACGGACAGCCTCCAAGTTTTGTTACGGCCTATTACGTACTGTCACGTTTTGTTGCGTTCACCCCGTTTTACTTTGGCCTGCTAGGCTTCTCATCCGCACTGTGACTGCCGTGGCAATTTTTTTGACAGTTTACAAATCTGGCCCGGCATCCACGGCAATCGCGGCCTATTACGTTTGCCCATTCCGTCCCCCCGCGTTGTCTCACGTCCATCCCGTTTTGTCCACGGTGGCCTGAAACGGGGCTGCCGTGGCCGCCGGGAACATGGTGTAAACGCACCATCAGTGGGGGGAAGGGGCTCTTCCCACCACGGCCCGTCACGGATACCGTGGTAGACCATGATAGACCGTGAGAAAACTTGGCAAGACCTAACAAAACTTGAATACAGAGGAAAAATGTGTCACCATCTCACGGCGCACTATACCTTTTGGGCAAACGGGGCTGCCGTGGCCGCCAGGGACATGGTGTAAACCTAGCATAAAGAAGGTCTCAAACTCACCGTTGGTGTCGTAGTATTCGAGCATATAAGCAAACGCCTGCTGCCACTCTGTTGCGCTGACCAGATTGTCGTTATTGGTATCGATGAGATTAAAGTCAGCTGTTTTCGAAACTAGCGAGGGTGGCTCGACAGGTGTAGGTGGCTCGACAAGTATAGGTGGCTCGACAAGTATAGGTGGCTCGACAAGTATAGGTGGCTCGACAAGTATAGGTGGCTCGACAAGTATAGGTGGCTCGACAAGTATAGGTGGCTCGACAAGTATAGGTCGCTCGACAAGTATAGGTGGCTCGACAAGTAGTCGCTCGACAGGTCTAGGGTACATTTGAAATAAATTAATAAAATGATAGATTGGAAAAAATAACTCGCGATTGGTATTTTGTATTAATTTCACTCTCCCCATCATTTATGTTCGTTTTGAATTTTTATAATGTAATGTATATATGTTTATATATTTTGTTTTTCAACATGCAAGTTAAACTGCAGGGCACCTTTGTAAAGCAGTTTTGCATAACTGAACAGGCCTACCCTGCAGTATAAAATAAATAAAACAAATAAATAAATAAATAAATAAAGTGATAAAGATATACAGATTGTCATTGTCATAGTTGCTGGTATCGATGCAAAGAAAATTGTTGTTAAAACAATTTGTTTTTAAGACTAGCGATTGTACATGAAACAAACACACACAAAATAAAGTAAATAAATCTAGCTCATACGGACCCCTTGTTTAATGAACACAGATTGTTAAATATATGTGATATTAATTATTATCAAATCGCTATATTTATGTATAAATGCATTCATAACAACCTTCCTGATCGATTTTGTGATATGTTTATACGTAATAATCAGATTCATAACTATAGCACAAGAATATCAGTTGATGTGAAACAATGTTCATCGTTATTTTCCTTTAAATCTGCTCTAAAAAAGACACTGTACACGTCTTATGCATGTGTAACAGTATAATTTTGTGTTAAACGAGGTCTTTATAAATACGCAGTAATGAATGTGCAATACTGTAGAATCATATAATGTGAATGTTTGTAGTCAAGGATATTATTGTTTATATTGACAACTCACAAACCGGGGCGGGGGGGGGGGGGGGGGGGGGGAGGAGTTGCACCTGCTTCTCCTTCCTGTTTATTTTGGTTAATTTTAGTGATATAATATGGAGTCGAAATTGTATTATTTGAATTAAAACTATACTTGCCTTTTTACATCGGTTTGTCCTTTCTTCAAGCTTTAGCTTTGCGGACTTCCCATATTTCCAATTCTATTAATTATACTATAATATATATTTTTGATTTTACTCCGTCATATCTATGTTACAATGTGATATTAATTTTGTACTCGAATATTTTGTAATTTTGATGTTTTTATATTATTGGAAATAAAATGAAATGAAATTGAAATTGAAATCAATATAAATTGTTTGATAAGCAGAAATATATACATTATTAGTGAATGCATGAATACAACATATATGGTTGCTTTCCAGATGCGCTAAACAGATTGTCATTGTTAGTTTAGAGATGAATCGGCCGTCTTCGATGATATCATTGGTATCTCCGCAAGACTACCGTGCGTGTAAACATAAGATTATGTAATTAATAAAGTCAAATGTGAACAGATAACACGACATATATATATTATACTCTTAAAAGGTAAATGCAATAAAGATAAATAAATGACTGATGCTACATAACTTTACATAGCTAGGCAGATTGGTATTGTTGGTATCAATTGGATGAGGCTAGGATTCAAGGAACCGCAAATTGACGTGTGAGCTGATAATCGGTTTTCTTTTGAAATAATTGTTTGTTGAACGGCAGCTGTTTTCGGTAATAATAATAATAATATTAATAATAAAAACACTTTTATATAGGACATAACGCACATAAACACAATTGCATGTCCCTATGCGCTTTATTATTACCCTTGGTCATCAGGTACAGGTCAAACCCGCAAAATTATCTTGCGCACCATCTCAACTCCCCGGGGAGCATACTAGCCAATGGCAGCCATATGATAGCGCCCAGGCTAATTAACACCCAACCAAGTACCCATTTATACTCCTGGGTAGAGAGCAGCAATGTGGATTAAATGCCTTGCTGAAGGGCAAACGGAGTGGGCAGGGTTCGAACTTGGGATCTCGAGATCGGAAAGCGCGCGCTCTACCAATCTTGCCACACTACGTCCACACTACCACTCTACGTCGGTAGAATCGATTGTACATATATAGCTCCCCATGACTACAAAGTGCAGTAAAGAAAAACATCGAAAACGATAGATAAAGTAACCAGAAATAAAAACAATCTATGTGAATGAAAAACAGATGATTGGTGCTACCTCATCATTCTGTCTAAACTAAATTGTCATTGTTATTAATATATCGATGCGATGAAAATGAATTGACTTTGGGACATAATTATTAATAATGATCAGTGGAATGGGGGAAGGACCAAAAACGAAATAAACTCACCCAATTCGAGAAACCAGGTCATCACTAAGATAATACTGTCAGATACAACAACAAATAAAAACAATCGGATGATAATTGGGGGTTTTAACATTTCACCATTATGTAACATAATGAATGTTATGTATACATCTACATATTTTTAACATAATTATAACAAAAACAATCGAATGATAACTTATGTTTTTATTTGAGTAATTAATATAGGCATAAATCATTAATAAGGTAATATATAATTTGTATAAATGTGTATAAGATTAATACATAATATTTGTTTAAAAAGTCGAAAAAATGTTCTAAGTTCAGACATTTCTGAAATGATTTGATTCTCTTAGTTAATTAAGGAATAGTTGAGTTTTTGTATAGAGGGCGCTACACAAAATAATTTGTTTGCGAGATAATGAAAAACTAAGAGTCAAATTTGAAAGAGCATACAGTTTTAATGACAGAATAACATTTATTTGATCAAAGTCGGTTCAGAGACGGCTGAAATATCCATAAATAATTATAACTATTTGTAATATTGTGCATGGGACCCTACAATAATTCAATAATTATGAACCAGCCGTTGAAAAAAAAATGCTTACACTTTTCAAAAAATTACAAATTTAAATATATTTTTAATTTTGTTGATGATCTCTCTATTTAATCGTCACATCACATGCACAATTTGTATCAAAAATGGTTGAAACCAATAAGTTTTCAGAAAGCGCCCTCTTGAGTTTTAACGGGTCTTTTTAAATGATAACAGGCTCTCCACTGAGTCATTTGTTATTTTGTATTCATTTCGAGCATGATTTTTAGCTTTCAGTTTAACCAAACCTGTACTCTCTTTACCAAAACCCAACTATCCCTTTAATGTGCTTACTTTAGAGAATTAAACTTAGTATATAAAATAATGTGTTCATTACCTTACATGAAAGCCTAATTAAGTGAATGGACCATTTTAAATAGGACTCTATCATAGTAACTTTGTTTGGCATGTGTAAAAACTGACGACCGAGGGTTGATTCATTTATACATTATTTCTATGAGCTGAGTGATCACGAAAATCACATGGTATACATTTAAATACACGTGATAAGTGACCGAGTTATTTGTGGAATTCAAAATGTTATTTGCTAACTCAGTACACCAACCTTAAGTTGTACACATTTGCAAGTCTCCCAGGGAGACTTTCAAATCCGGAGAAAATAAATATAATAAAATATCTATCCCCAACCCTATTAACCCCTATACTAAAGTATATGAACGAGAAATGCAGACAACATAAAACCGCTCTATTGGCCTACAAATTATACAACGAGTAATGTGATTCCGCTCGTTTTTTGGATCGTGACAATTACTACTTAGAACTCTACAGTGCGAGTAAAAAAAAAAACGAAACCGGACTTTGATAGCTTATAAATCCATATATGTTGATATTGGTATCATGTTAAAGCTTAGAGAATCCCCTTTAAAATGATATATCATATGCTCTGATCACTTCACGCTTCACCGAACACGACCTAATTATCGAAAGGCATGTAACAATTCCCGTGTCCAAGTTTGCAGTGTTCTTGTTTTGTGAATGGTTGCATCTGTTGTTTGATTTTCAAAGATAACTTCATCATGCATGTCCTATTCAGGGGCCCCTGCCTCCAAACAGTGTGGTTGCTGATGTGAGGACAGTGTGTGATCCCCTTCCACCCTGATAAACATGACAACACTGGCAACAATCTAATATTTCGTTGTGATTCACCAAAGGATATTCTTGAAATGTTCATTTGAAGAAAAAAAAAACCGTTAACAGACGCATTCATTCATGATAAACACAACACAAAACCTAAGTCCCCCCTAATCAAAATAGCGTAAAAACGATAAGGTTTTGAGCAACATATTTTGGCAGGATTGTTCCTACACTGATTGTCTAACTTATCTGTGAAAATGAGATTGATCTGCCATGTCATGCATGAGTGAGCACACATTAAAGGCAAAATTGTCACTTTTCAAAAGTCACAAGAGTCAAAAAGTGACAATTTTGTTTTTAATGTGTGCTCACCCACGCGTGACTCGACGGACCATTTTTATTTTCGCACATAAGTCATAAGTTATTGAATTAGTGTATGAACAATCCTGCCAAGTTATTTTGCTAAAAACTGTTTTGTTAAAAAGTTATGCTATTATGATTAGGGGGGACTTAACTGTTTTTGTTGTGTTTAGAACATGACGACGGCAAACTTGGACACGGTAGTTTTTGCATGACTTTGGATAATAAGGGCGTGCTTGATGATGCGTAAGGTGATCAAAATGTGTGATGTATCATTTTAAAGGCAATTTCCCATGCTTTAACATGATACCAATATCAACATATACATGTTTGTAATTGTTGATGTATAAGCTTTCAAAGTCCGGTTTCGTTTTTTTTGACTCGCACTGTATAGTGGTTCTCTCAAACCTTGTTGTATTCATATTACTTATAGAAGCATGGAACAGTTTTTTTTCTTTCGAATTTCCATTTACGATTGAAGTGTTCGGATATTTAATAATCCACTGGAGAGTTATAAATGTGTACAAAGTCAGTGCAAAGATTTAGAGAATATCACCTTGCATTTTCACTCATTACTTGGCCATATCGTATCCATTTAACGTGACATGTTTTCACATTACCTAGTGGCCATAATTATCAGATCACAACAAATACACATTTTATCAACCATTCATCACTTTTTGCTCATGTCAACAAAGTTAATAGATCCCTGTAAGATTTCAAGCTAACCTGTCGTCCTGGTTTTCCTGCAGGGCGGGGGCGGCCGCTTATGTCCCATGATCGTGGTGGGGCACAGCCGTAACATGAACTCGTGATTGAAGCCAAGAAGACACAGAGGAAAACCGCCAAACCGTCCATTGTTCGACAAGTTAGTCGATAGTAATTCCGCTACGATCAAATGTTAAGAAATTTGTTTAATTATTTGAGCAATATAATGAAAGAATACAAGGTTTCTTCGATGGCAATATACATGGTGGCCTAGAAAGAATGCAACACCTACGATCGTTAATTTATTTGATTGGGTCGAACATTCTTTATCAAACAAAATGATACCATGAGCATTGATTTGGGGTAAGGTGTTGTTTCCTAAATTTGCTACTTGTTCGTCTCCAGCGATCCTCGGAACACTGAGACATTCGAATTCTCGCCCCACGGCCTGCCATAGAATTAGCTGTTGAACAGCGCAATTTTGCGTAATCGATTACCCCGTACGGTATGGCTCAATTTCTTCCTTATCAAAGGGAGAGCAGTCATACGGTTCTTCTGTACAACTATAATTCTACGGCAGGCCGTGGGGCGAGAATGTCTCAGTGTTCCGAGGATCGCTGGAGACGAAAAAGTAGCAAATTTGGGAAACGACATTGCCTCAGAAAAATGGCCCTAGGATCCAAACGCCTTACCCAAAGCCAATACTCATGGTATCATTTTGTTTGAAAAAGAATGTTCTACCCAATCAAATAAAACACAATGACATTTGGTCGATGATGTTGATGATAGTAACGATCGTAGGTGTTGCATTCTTTCTGGGCCACCCTGTATATTGCTCATTGCTCACTTATGTTTAAAATCGAGGGAACCTGGCCAAAAAACAGTAATTTAGCATGACGATATATATATAGGGTAGGGAACATAATGTGTCTCTAAAATACATATAAAGACCACACAAAACATACGGGTAAAAATCATGAATATATTATAGTCTGCCCCCTTTATAAATGTATGAAAATGTGTACTGAAAAAAATAATAGTTATGCATTCGGTAAGAACGACATAAAAAAAATAGCTCATAAGAGAGAATGAACATTGAAAAATCAACTCGATCTGATAACGTGAATACGTGATAGTTATAATCAACAAAGAGATACACAATAATATACCTACAACGTAATAGAGATCGGAACATGCCTACAAAAATAGACACATGCATTTCAAGAAATTGTTAGATTTAGGTTATTAAGTAAGTGTTATTGATTTTAAACTAAGAATCATATATAAAACCATATACTTACTTATAAAAGAGATAATTTCTGCAAAGCTGAAGAAAGAAGTTCTTGTCGGTGATGGGATGCAGAACGAAACCAACTGATGCAGAGATGGTCAACAACTATAATGTCGAAATAATTCAACTTAACAAGCTTTTTATACCATTTTCCCTTTCTCATATCTACACGGAAATACGATCCCGGAAACGAGAGTGGACATTTCCGGCACAAAAAGGGAAAATCCCTCATTGCTATACTGGCTATATATACTCCGCAAAAAAAGAAACTGGACACTTGTATGAGACAAAATATTTCGTATTCATTAACGATAAAATATATGATATTGTATATCAAATTAAAGATAAAATTACCCTCTTCAATATTCGCATGAAATCCAGATGAAATCATTCATGCATGACTTGTCACGGTCAATTAACCACACCAAATAGCAAAAATGGAACATCCACTCAACCATATAAATGTTGATAAACATAATCTAAAACGCTATATTCATGAGATGGCATAATTTTTCATTACAAATGTGACCTTTTCTATCTTCATCTCAATATAGAGTATAAATGAAGACAAATTTTGAACGTTATAGGTGTTATTTTCATCCAAAAGTAACAAAATGGGGAATTCCATGGCAAAGCTTTATTAGTCAAAACCACAGTTTGTGCCCTTATTTCAGCATGAAAATGGTATAAATTCTTCTCAAGAATTCTACCGTAGTCCAAAGATCTTCAAAACCTGAAGTCACCCTTGGTCAAACATTTGTGCAGTCTTTAACATGACATTTATCTAGGTAATTATGGTTAAAATTGCAGGGGACACATGAAATAGACAAGCTTCATGCCTGTAATACAGACCAGTATGATAATGCTCTCATAACCTGGCCCTGTTTTATTGACAAATTTGTATTTCCAGAGTTTGTTCATAACAATAAAATTGAATAATGTAATAATTTACTTGCCCCGCTCATCTTGTTTTAAGTGAAACGCTTACTATCATTTCAGTCGAATGGTGTGGTCCTCCATTGTTTTGCTATTTTTGAAAATAGACCTTGCTAGTGTTAATTGACCATGGCATTCCATGCATGAACGATTACACCTTTAATTTATACCCTGCATCATGTAGAGGACTAAATTCCCTTTAATTTGATATATGATCATGTACACTTTATCGTACATTAATATGAAATATTTCAACTTATACAAGTGTCCAGTTTCTTTTTTTGCGGAGTATATACAGGGTGGCCCAGAAATAACGGAACGGGGCACTTCCCAAAATAAAGCAACGAAATGACTGGGTCCATCGGATAGTGTGTCTTTTCAAATGAAAATTGATACCAAGAACATTAATTTTGGTCGTGTAGTTTTTGTTTTAGAGCGCTGTGAGTGACACCATGTCAGGGCTCATTTTTCTTCAATTTTGACTAACCTATTGGCTAAAGAATGACCCGAACGGCTCGTCATAGAATTACGATGCACAATGATGCGGACACCTTTGTTAGTGTGCATTCGACTGAATAGCCACAGCACCGTAATTCTATGCCGAGCCGTTCGGGTTATTCTTTAGCCAATAGGTCAGTCAAAATTGAAGAAAAATGAACCCTGACATAGTGTCACTCACAGCGCTCTAAAACAAAAACTACACGACCAAAATTAATGTTCTTGGTATCAATTTTCATTTGAAAAGACACACTATCCGATGGACCCAGTCATTTCGTTGCTTTATTTTGGGAAGTGCCCCGTTCCGTTATTTCTGGGCCACCCTGTATAGGCCTACACCGTCTGACCATGGACTTACTACACATGGTCTGAACGTTATAATAAATTGTTTCTCGCATTTCTAGGAATTATACATCCGCCCTCATCAGAATATAACACCTTTTTTGTATTACTGTAAGTCACTGGGCCTTGACCGTTAATTATACCTGAATCGAAAGTAAATGTAACAGTGGCGTAGCCAGGTATACCCAACGGGAGGGGCTCCGATCCGTGAAGATGTAAGCACGAGCCTCTTTGGGCAGGATTACAGGTGGCGGAGCCCCCAGAAGCTTTTAGTTTAGCTATTCAATGCCCCCAAATAAAAACTACCAGCCAACAAGCAAGCTTCAAGCACCCAAAGGCCCCCTCGCTTAAGCCACTGGTGATAATTAAACAGCCACAGCGCAGAATTGAGTTGAGGAGCTATACAGGGTGGCCCCCCAAAACACGGAATTGAGCACTTCCCAAAACAAGTAACAATATGATTATGTCCATCGGATAGGGTGTCTTTTTCGATGAAAAACGATACCAAGAACAGTCATTTTGGTCGTGTAGTTTTGTTTTTGTAGTTTTTGTGTGTGACACCATGTCAGGTTCCCATTTTTGTCAATTTTGACCAAGTCAGAGCCTGATAAATCACACTTCCTGCCCGTCATAGCATTGAACAACGAGCAATACGCGTGCTATTGTTGGTGTGGCATTCAGCTGTGTGCCGAGAGAATGGGCATGGTTGTTCGATGCTATGACGGGCAGGAAGTGCGATTTATCAGGCACTGACTTTGTAAAATTGACACAAATGGAACCTTACATGGTTTCAACCATTTGTCATACAAAATTATGCATGTGATGTTTTGTTGAAATAATGATTTAAAAACCTCTATTGAAAATGTTTGAAAAAGTGTAGGCATTTAATTAAATTTTGTTAAACCATCAATACATCTGGGGCCAAGATTATTCCAAACGGATATATATTTATTGATATTTCAGCCGTTTCTGAACCGATTTTGATCAAATTAAGTTTATTCTGCCATTAAATTGTATGCTCTTTCAAATTTTACATTCAGTTTCTCATTACCTCACACACAAATTATTTCGTGCAGCGCCCTCTATACCAAAACTGAACTACCCCTTTAAATTTGATTGAATGTCTTCAATGTGAGTGTGTGCAAACTACTAGTTATAATTGTGCCGTAAAGGTGTGGTAATGCATTGTGTGAATAATTTACTGTGATTATACATGTGTATGTGTGTACATGTACATGTATATTTGCTTTTTGTGATGGATGTTAGTGTGTGACGATTTTACCTGGGGTATATTTTAAAACCGACCCATATTAAGTTCCTGCATGTTTCCTGACAAAACTGTATATTAAGCACAACAACTTTGAACTTTCCCTATAATCCTATCGATATCCACGTAATCCGAGCTCTGGTTATATTGGCAACTAATTATGGACTGAGCTCAACTATGAATCAATAAATTGCATCCGCGGTCAGCATGTTATTACCAATACTAATGTACATGTTTCAAACGATAATCATGGAACAGTACTTATTTTGGGTGGAACAGAATAACGACCACAGGCGTAGATCCCGGAGGGATGGGGGATATATCCTTCTCCGACTTTTTGGTGCGTGGGGGGGGGGGGGGGGGGGGGGGGGGGGGGGGGGGGGGGGAGGGTTGGCCTGTATAAACATCCCCCATTTAAAAAAAAGTTAAATCTTATAAAATGCATAATAACTAATAATGATAATAATAATGATAACCATACTTAGTGATATTTTAAGCACCACAAAGTATTGAATTGACTTGAATTGAATTTATTCGGCAAATAAAATACAAAATGTTACAAAATAAATGTACATATCATATACAGATTAAAAGCCGGGACCTCGGTGAAGCAGCAGCTTGTAATTGAGGCCCAATAAATAAGCATTTACAATAAAAACAACGAACAGATAGCAGTAACTTTATACATTATATCACAATCATACACATTCACACAGGATAGGAAAGAGGAGAGAAGGAGAAAGGGGAGAGATCTAGTCAGTCATGGATGACAGCTCATGAAATGCAAAGCGCTTAAATAAGGTTTAAAACGAGTAAGAGTGGTGCTAGATTTGAGTTCATTACTAACAGAATTCAATTCATGTACACCTGTGAAGCTAATTGAATGGGTTCTGATTGTTAAGTGAGTAATGGGTTTGCGTAAGTTTTGACAATTACGAGTTGGATAGGTATGAACAAGTCATTGGTTTAAACATATTATTAAATATTTCTGGAAGAATACCTCTATGAAATTTATACATAAACATTAGAATATTGAATTTTACAAGATAAAAAAAAGTGCAGTCATTTCCCCCTTCAAATTTACATTTTGTATTACCTCCGCCATTAACCTCTATATTTAATTAGAGGGGGGGTGGGGGGGGGGGGGCGTAGATCTGCAAGTAATACATTGTTCCCAATGTGATCTGTTCACCCCGAAACGACGTGGAATAGGGGGGCAGGCCAGGGACAGTGCATTTTGCATGAATTTTGTTTTCCATTCATTTGTTGGCGGTGGAAGGGGTGAGGGGGGAGGGGGGGGGGGGGGGCGGGGGGCAACTGCCCTTCTGCCCAAACATCTGACATCCGTTATGTGCGAAATCTCGTATTATAATGCATATTAATAAAACATTGTTCAAGTATATAGACTAAAGGAGATAATGATGACATTTACATGAATACAAAGAAGTTTTATAATAATCTTTAATAAGTATTAAAGACAAATTGAATACGTATTAAACAATAACTGAAAGGGATAGTACAGTTCTGGTTTACAGGGCGAATATTCAAGAAATAATTACTTTGTGAGGTGATAACAAGACTAAGTGTAATATTTGTAATAACACGTGGCTTTAAAGAACCAATAACATTTGTTTGATCAAAATCGACTCAGAAACAGCTTGAAATATCTATTGAATATAGCCGACTGGAATAAAAGGTAGGGCCTAAAGATTTATTCAATAATTTAAGAAGTTGTCTATAATCATAAGGCCTACACATTTTTTTTTTAAATATACCAAAGTGGCTTTTAAATTGTTTGTGATGAATTTCTATTGAACCATTATTCTAACCAAACTTCACATTACATTTTTCCCGAATCGATACAAATGGGTTAAAATGTCATGTGTCTTGAGGGTGCTGTCTTGTGTGACGACTGTTTTTTTGTTTTAATAAAAACAGCCTTTTAAAGGGATCTAGTAACTTTGTTGACATGTGCAAAAAGTGATGGAGTGGTTGATACAATGTATAGTGTCGTTATCTGATATGTCCACAGGGTGTTGTGTGAAAATTTCAAGTGAAATGGACTTTATATGGCGGACTAATGAGCAAATATACCAAAGTGACATTCACTAACTCATTGCACTCACTTTGTACACGGTTCTGACGATCCATTGGATAATTTGACATCTGAATACTTCAATCATACATATCTTTTTAACGAAAGGGAAATTTGAAAAACCGAAACCTGTCCCATGCTTTTTTTGTTTATAAGAATACAACAAGGTATAAGGAACCGCCAGAATTTGAGGACTTGGACAATGTTACTAAGTCCCTATAACATAGCCACTCGTTTGTCTATACCACTCATTACGTCAAGCACCGTTGACGGCTGAATACATTATAAACTAGTTTTAGTTAGCTAAAAATCCGTTTGACCAGAACTGTAAGAGAAAAAATTAGGTAAGTTTTTCTTTGTTTACAGAATAATGATGGCAGCTACGGATATGAAATTCCACATGCGGACAAGGCGGACTGTCCCTTATGTGCGCATAATTTAACAATTCTATTTGTCATTCACCAGCTGTTTTTCAAAATCATTAAATGTATTTGAAAATAAATCATTACCTTATACTGAAGACCCAAACATAATCTAGTATGACAAAGATCACAATGGAATGGTAGGATGTATTTGACACGACGTATTAACAGTAAACAATACAGTGAGCGGCGCAGCACGGTGGTCCGACTCAATGGGTGGAATGCACAAAGGAGGTTTGTAGGAGGTTTTGTACAAACCATGGTTTGACCAAGGTTTACATCTATGGAATGCCATTTGTAAACTGATGGAGAAGGAATGTAAATTCCATACAATTTACGGTATGCGAGGAGCATTCCATAGATGTAAAGCCATCGTCAAACCATGGTTTGTACAAAACCTCCTACAAACCTCCTTTGTGAATTCCACTCAATGGGGTTGGTGGGGACGTGAACGCTTGGGGTACACCAAGTTCACGTTCAAGTTAATTGTATTGTCCAGCTGTGAAAATTCGTTTCGTTACATGCATGGGAAATACAAGGTACATACAGTATATTAATTTAAAATATTAAACACATCGTAAGCCATATAATTATATATTTCGAACAAAGTTTAGTCCTTAATCAATCAATTGTGATATTTCCAAAAAGGGAGCTTACTGACAAAATGAATAATATTGATAATTATTATTATGTTGACTTTGTTTAAATCATATCATCCATAATGCTTATCTTTTAAAGAATTTACCTTAATAATTGTAATTACCTTTGTCAAATTATTGGGTGGGAGGAGATGCTGGTGGGGGATTCTAGACCTAATTTTCATTTTGAAGTATGATATTTTAGAAAATTGAAATGCCATTATCAAAACAATGTATTTGTTTGTAATTTCTCACAGATTTCCCGCTTATTTAAAGAAAATATTGTATTGTTTTTGTCGAATGAATATTGAGCACAATCTCCCCACCCCCCCCCCCCCCCCCCCCCCGTAGCTACGTCGCTGCGAGATAGTAAACCGTGATTTAGGACTGGACAAACAATAATTATGGAATCAATCCTGGACAGACACCGTTCTCCATTAAAGTAATGGGACAGTCTACTGGCAGTTGGGCACGCGGTGGTCCACTTAGCCTTTAGTCAAGGCTCTATATGGCTTGGAGATTCTCTATGCGATCGCGAGCTAGCTAGCTGTGAGAGAGCTAAATACTAGTAAACTGGCTCGTGCTGCCCGCTCAAACTCAGTCTTTCGCGGTTTCATACAGTACCGGTTGTAGAACCTGCCAGACAGCACGATGCCTATCGATAGGCTATGGTCCACTGATTACGGGACCATCAGGGCCAAGATCACAACGAGGACCAGCTGCTAGATTCTTCGTCGTGATTGCTGATGGCGGACAGGTGCTGATGCGGCAGGTGTTGGTGGGCTCAGCTCGGATAAGGAAATCATCCGTCTCCTGGAATTACAAGCAATAACATATGATAATGTTGTACGTATTGTTAATCTATCGCACTTTTGTGCTGCCAATTGTTGAAATCTTTGAAGACATAATATTGTATTAATTTAGATTGGTAATATCACAATTTACTATTTTACGTAACTGTAAGACAATGAGTAAAGAGTAAGACTAATGGGTTCTTGTATGTTCATAGTTTCTTAGATCCCTATACATTTGTAATCTATTGCACTTTTGTGCTGCTAATTGTTGAAATCTTTGAATACATATTGTCGTAATTTACATTTGTAATAGCACATTTAATTATTAGATACGAATGTTTTTTTAAATACTATACATTTTTACTTATGTCTAGACTGAAATAAGTGGAGTAGAGCGTGGTCGGATCGATTTGGGGGGGGGGGGGTGGGCGCTAAAGATTGGGGGCACACCTCATATATATTTCTTAATTTCTACACAAGTTTCCCCCTTATGTTTTGTATTATTTTTTGTCAAATTATTGGGGGCACGTGCCCTTATGCCCCTCCTCGTATCTACGCCAAGGGACATCT
>JBAMJV010013506.1:0-60713 GCA_037951105.1 Echinarachnius parma
CATTGAAAACATTGTTATTATGATCTTGTTTTTGCAGATATTAAAACTAATATAAATACCAACCTGTTTTTAATATTTTCAACATGATTTGCAAATTAATTATTTAGGCATCAACTCTTTGAAATACTAAACAGTCAATACTAACCATTTAAATCTCACATACTAAGAAGCGGGATATATATACGGAACCTATACGACAACTGATCAGTAAGGTGTTAGACGTAGGTTATAGGATAGGTATTAGGATTAGGTAGGATAGGATAGGATAGGATTATGTGTTACATGTTATAAAAGTGTTGACTGTGGAATATACTACAAGACATAACCATCTCAATTTTTTAATTATTAATAATGTAAAAATCGCTTCAAAATATGACGTCAATACGACGTCTTTTCGTCATAAAAAGACGTCGTTAGCACGTCAAAATATGACGTCTATATGTCGTGAAACGCGGGTGCAAAATCTTCATTTTTTGACGTGAATTTATGACGTCTTTAAGACGACGTACACGACTTGAAAATCACGTCAAATCAATACGTAAAAATCACGTCTTATATTGACCAATAAGACGTCTTTATGTCGTCTTAATAACGTAATTAATGGTACAAATTGACGACTTAAAGACGTCATAAAGACGCCTTTTCGGAAAAAAATACGTCAATATCACGTCAAAATATGACGTCGATATCACGGTAAACGCGGGTGCAAAATCTTCACTTTTTGACGTTAATTTACGACGTCTTAAAGACGACGTACACAAGGTGAAAATCACGTCAAATCCAGACGTAAAAATCACGTCTTATTTTGACCAATACGACGTCTTTATGTCGTCTTAATAACGTAATTAATGGTACAAATTGACGACTTAAAGACGTCATAAAGACGCCTTTTCGGAAAAAAATACGTCAATATCACGTCAAAATATGACGTCGATATCACGGTAAACGCGGGTGCAAAATCTTCACTTTTTGACGTTAATTTAAGACGTCGTTAAGACGACGTACCCGACGTAAAATGACGTAAATTTGACGTAATTTTTACCAGTGTCTGCTATCAGGGTAAACGTATCCCAGAATTCCATGTTAGCCAGTCCATAAAAGTTTCCAAGATTAGCGCGCAGTATGACCCCCCTGATGGCAATGGCTACTCGCGTATTTTAATGTTATGTTCAGGGGGGTGTCACTGCTGCCAGAGTGCAGCGATTTTTACTCACCGGAAGAGCCCACAACTGGTTGCATTATGGGCTACTTGGGAACTACAGTTAACCAATCACAGAGTAGTTCAAACGCGTCGTCACGGGATCGAGGTCAATAAAACAAGTTCATATGCATACGTCACAATGGCTCCCATTGTTCTCATAAGCGTGATGAAATCTAGGACAGTGCGCAGGAAAATAGGCGCGATAGGCTACGCACTGCATAGCATGATGATTGGTCCAGTATTTCTAGGTCACTACGCGATGACGTAGAGAAGTGGGCTACGGGAGCTTCAAAAATCGGTTCACTCCGCCATGTTACCCATGTACAAAGTCTATGGGACACGTGACTTGCGCGCGTTAAGTGAGCCTTCTAGTTATAAACGGGTTGGTTTGTTTATTCATACTTCTATGGTTATGTTTTAATGTCTTTATTATTGTACGCGCTACCAAGTGCGCAAAACAAATTTCACGCGCGATATGCAAATTTGGGGTCATCAAACTTTATCACGTGTTCGTGAAATTATTTTTAGTCAGGCGATGTCAACATTGTTATTGTGACGTCATAATGAATAGCCTGCGTATCAAAGTGCGTGTTAATTTGTACATCGCGCTCTGCCCGTTCACTTTGTACAGGATAATTGCACAGTGGTCGGTCTTTCCATTAAGCGTCTTTGGTTGGGTGCATAATGAAACCTCGAGTTCGTTGCATTTACACAGCGCACTCTTCATCCTGTATTTTTGTATAACATACCAAGTCTACACATGTCGCGTGGTTGAGGCATGGCTGTCCGATCAGACACTCGTCGATGATCTTTTCACACACGCTTCCTGTGTACCCCTCGATACAGGTGCAGCTGTAACTATCCTCATCCGCCTCACAGAGCCCGCCGTTCAGACAAGGTGTGTTGTCACATGGATTAGATCGCAGCTGGCAATGTGCCCCGTACCGACCGACCGAGCAGTCGCAAGTATAGCCATTGATACCATCAATGCAAGTTGATCCGTCGACACACGCATGCCCCTCACAATCATTGATATTTACCTGATCACAAAAAGCACAAAAAGGCAATAATCAATAACCATCAAGGGCAACAACAGCCTCAGAAAAGTGAGGGATGGATATTGCGAGGGCGCGAAGCGGCGGAGGGGGGAGGAGTTGTTCCCATGTCCACGGCAGGGAGCTTTTTGCATGTTTGGACTTGAAAGGGGTCATTTGGAATCAAAATAGGTTATGTCATTCATGTTAAAAAATAGGGAACAATCCCTTCCACTTCACATTGTGTCCTGATATGGTATGGGACGGGAAACAAAGGTGTATAAAATATTCAGTTAAAACACCCCCTTTTAACAGTAATGCAAACATTATGCTATAAATTAAACACATGTTTTCGGACTGAATAAAGATCTATACAGTTGTATCAGCTTTTTATTAAATGAGGTAAATATGTACGTTCTGGGCCCCGTTGCAGAAAGAGATACAATCGATTGTAAGTTACAACTGACAGACAAATGATACGACAAATGGAGATTAAGGAAATGACGCGTGCACTTGACCCCATGAATTACTTAGATACAATGTACATACATCACATATATCTCCCTGGAATCCAGGCAAACACCGGCATGAGTAGCTTCCCCACTGGTTCATACAAGTTGCTCCATTAAGACAGGGGTCTGCAATGCATTCGTCTATATCTACTTGACAGAGACGACCAGTGAATCCTTCTAAACAGACACACGTGTAGTCGTTGAAGAGTTGTTGACATTCCATGGCATTGATACAGGGCGGTGGTCGACACAGATTTCGCACCCTATTGCAGTACCTACCATAATAGCCTGGGTTGCAGTCGCATCTTTATTTGAAAGGAGAGTGAACGAGGCAAAATAAGCATCACAATATTTTTCTGTGTGTAATGCTGCATTTGAATAAATCATTAACAGGCATTATACAATGTGCTAATTCACCGTCCATTCAATTGAAAACTAGAATTAGTATCATCTGTTCATTACCGAATTCAGATACATTATGTACATTTAAAACACACAGGCACACAAAATAGTTCAATGGCTTATGACCAGCATATTAATCTATATAATAAAAAAGTTACAATCTACTGGATGGAAAACAAAACTCTTGGCACATTGCATTGAGAATAACTACACTGGATGGAGGATTGTTTTTGTTGGATGTGGACTTGTTGCAGGATTAATTTGCGAGTGTGTATCACACAATTGTCATCTGTTTAAGCATGATCTATTGAATCACAGTCCAAATCAACTACGTATTCATAAGCTGGCAGACCATGCACTGCTATCAGTGCTCTGCATAAAAAGGGCACGATCTAAGATAAGCCCCTGTAAAAAAAAAAACATGGGGATATGGGGATTAAAGAACAATTGGCACAGTGATACCCATATACTTGCACACTGCTTTTCAAATTTTACATTTTTGTATCACATTTTGAAATCTACTTTTAACATTATTAACTGATTGTGTCGAATGGCGTGTGAATTACGCAACATAAACATACCCGGCAAGACATACACTTTACAACTATCTTCTGCTTCAAAGTTGCTAAAACCCATGCAATACCTAATTAGAATAAGTCGCAATCAAAAGGCTAATAGTTTGATCACCCAGTACTGATAATAAAGACATGCAAAATTATAACTTGTGCATGAATCCGAGTGCAGGAAATAAAAAAAACATAATAAACTATTTTAACCATGACAAAATAAACACTTCATGATAAATTGTATGCACGGGTGAAGATCTTTAAATATTTGTTAGATTTGCACACATGATCAACTTAAAAACAAACAATGTGTCCTTTATATTTACATGTATGCTTGTAAGACAACAGATGCCTACGAACATTTTGGTTGTCATATTATGTGAAACTGAAAATGAGGAATGATAGACAGTTAAAAATGTCAGATTGTTTAACCAAATTTGCTAAAGCAGTACTATATCAATTGACAATTATAATATAATAGTTTTCCCGCTCAATTTGGCACTTTTTTCAATGAAATTCATGAAGGGTCATTCAAATTCACGCATTGCCGCGTAATCGTTGGTATTGGTATTTCAAATTCCGAATACGTGCAAGCGAATTCATGCATACGCATAAGCTTTCGTGAATAGACACAGGAGTTCATTTACGGCCCACTCGAATTCGCGAATGTGCAGCCAAATGTTTACTAAGTGCATATACATTACATTAACGCGTTATGCCCTTTGACGAATTGGAATAACCGAAAAGGCGCCAGCGTAAACTACATGCCAATTTGAATAACCATTTATGAAAAGATGTGCTCTTTGTGCAAATTCACTTGCTCCGACGTGATTTTGAAAGACTAATAACGAATTCGAACGCTGCTTTGACAAGGCGATCGCAAATCGCGCGAATTCGTTTGATCCTATTTTCGATTTGAATGACACAATCGAGAAATTGAGCGGGAAAACCTATAGTATTATATGTTTTATAAACAATTTGCCACCAAACTCTCTTTTAAAAATAACTTAGTTTATTAGTTGTCTTTGTTTGAAGACAAGTAATATAATTGGCAAACTATTTAGCTTTATTACGAAAATACATTATTTGAGCGTCTTTTAAAGATAACAAATTTAGCATATTAGATGGCCCGTCCCTTTCTGTCAACTTGGTATAATGTTGTTATATCTTGATAATTTCCGCTAAAGTAAAAACATATCATTTCTCTTCACATTCTTTTTTTTCTGTAACTAATATTTCCCAGTGGTTCCTTTCCCGTAAAGGAACAATCTTAACTTATAATCAATCATTTATTGTCTAGTATACAAATGATGCGCAGGTATGAGTGGGTCGGTAGGAATTGTTTGCACAATGTAACTATGGAACTGTTAAACCCACGAGGCGAAGCCGAGTGGGTTTAGACTAGTTTCCATAGTTACCGCGTGCAAACAATTCCACCGACCCACGAAATAAACTTGCGCATCATCTGTTTTATAGAATGGGCATTGTTACGCCCCCCAAAAAGTCAACAAATTAAAAATTAGAAAAATTACCGGATGCATGAAATAATTTTACCGGACGCATGAAATTTTTTACCGGACGCATGAATTTTTTTACCGGACGCATGATTTGTTTACCGGACTCATGAAATTTTTTACCGGACGCATGAAATTGTTACCGGACGCATGAAATTTTTACCGGACGCATGATTTTTTTACCGGACGCATGACTTTTCATGCATCCAGTACAATTAATTGTCTGCACAAATTTTGCTCTCAACCAATCAGATTGCAGGGATTTATCAACCCATTCTATAATATTGTATTATATTATGAAGTAAAACTAAATAGTTATTTAAATGGATATCGTTAGAGCTGCAATCCTTGTAGCTAATATTCGGGTAACCATCTTAAATGAGGGAATATCCTACGATAATAGTATCCTTTTGGATTGTTAATGCACTGGCCATTCTGGCACGCGTGGTTCTGGCAATTGTCCACTTCCCCATGGCACAAGACTCCATTGGAACCGGCTTCACAAGTGCAGGTGAAATAATTTATGCCATTTCTGCAGGATCCATGCATACAAGGGCTGAAATATAAAAAGAATTTCATGAATTCAGACATTTTACACTCCTTGAGGAAACACAATTCAAACGTTATGCAAGTTCCATTAGAATGTCTGACTTTAACCAGAATGATTTGTTTTTTTATTTAATTGGGCAGTCAATAATGACAAAATTGACTTTTTAACTTAGAACATAACAGGAAAGACAATCTACGCAAGTTTGTGCAAAACCGGTTAAGAACTTAAAAGACGTATGGCTCTATGAACATTTTAAATTAATCTTAATCAAAGATTCATATAAGTCATTTTGCCCCACGTTTCTATTTTCTTCATTGTTAGACTCAATTCCACACAATATTTCCTACAATACATTTTACCACTCACAGCGGCGTAGCGACGGGGGGGGGGGGGGGGGGGGGGGAGGGGCAAATAAAAATAATTTTGCGTGCCCCCCAATCAGTCCGACCACGCTACGCCACTGACCACTCAAATAAAAAGGAAAAGTGTATTTAAAGAAAATATGTTACTAATACATTTGTACAAAATATAAAAGAGCTGTCATAATCTGAAAAGGAGTAAATTACCGATTTGAACTTATCTACTATATGAATACATTGTTATTTTCGTTTCGCTGGGGCCAGAGACCTTTACCAGCCTACACATGTGACTTACCAAGTAAACTGCAACTACTTCATCTACGAGTGCCCAATCCTTTGCCAACCTGGTAACCTAAATCCAAACCTCAATCACATGGAACGTGGCACAAATTGCTGTTGTTGATTGTCCCACTGAATGTGATGTCCCACTAACCCTAGCCCTAACCCTCACCAAAAACTACGAACTACTTGCAAACAAAACCTTCATGATTGACTTACCCCGAATAGATATTTCCATGCAACATACATGACATCAAATTAGAAATCTCTGTAGAAGTATACATTTATCAGAAAATTATTAACAATCTGAATAACTTTACATCGTTAACAGGTGTGTTGCATACACAATATGTAATATGTATTAGATGGTTTGATGCACATTTAAAAGCTTGACAAAATACATGTTGCTTGTTGTCAACATTGAAGATACTCTCAAGCCTTTCCCATAACTTTTATGAAAACTGAATTATATGCAACTGTTTACCTCGAGGCACAATTGTCGATGATAGTTTCACAGTTGGCTCCGGTGTATCCTGGAGCGCAGTAACATTGGTAGGACGCCAAAAGGTCTTGGCAGGAAGCACCGTTCTGACAGGGCTTTAACAAGCACTGCGTCTTCTTCAATATCGCATAGTAGACCTATAGTTAAACACAACATAATAAACACTTCATATAGAATAAATAGAGAAAATATGTGCAATCAAAGACATCAATTTGTGTTTGTGTACAGGCAAGAGATGATGGTACGTAAAGGCAAAGGCTTAATCTGTAAATCTATGGTCACCTCCATTAATGGCTTACTCTGTAAATCTATGGTCACCTCCATATCTAAATATATGGTCACCTCCATATCTAAATATATGGTCACCTCCATATATGGCTTAATCAATCTATGCCCAGCGGCATAGATAGAAGATATTTTAGTCAGATGGATTAATGAATTGATCATATTCCCCTAATCTAAATAGATTGCTTTCGAATCCATGTCAGTCCTCATTTGCATTTTCATAAAGAAATCTCACCAACAATCCCTGAAGGACATATACAAGTAAATCCACTACCACCGTTGATGCAAGTAGAACCGTTCCCGCATGGTGCGTCAATGCAGAAGTCGATGGGAGTACCGCAGAGTTGACCCGTCCAACCAGCGTCACATGAGCAGTTGAAAGCAGGGAACCTGTCGATGCACACGCATTAGCTCCACAGGGGGGTCTCTCACAAGGATCCAGCTTCTCGCTACACGTCAGTCCTGAAGAGTTCAAATAATGTATTAGGAACACTATACATTACATCTTATAAAACTTTAATGTATTTTTTATGTCACATACTTAATCATTAACTGAAAACTTTGAGAATGGTGAACTTAAATTTGCTTGATAAAGCAGTAAATAAGAATCTTAACCAAAAAAACCTGTAAATAATCCACCCTGGCATGTTTTGCTTCCATTACTTACATTACTTGTGAATAGATATGGGTAAAAAAGAATTGCAAGGTAGGTTTTAAAATGTTGAAAATTTCTTGTGATAAATGATGAAGCAAGTACCCAACATAAAATAAGGCTAGAACAATAATTGTTTTGGTTAATATGGACATTGCATTTTAAACGACATGAACAAGAGATGGTAATAACTTAAATACTCTGTACCATCAAATCCTGGTAAGCACATACAGATGAAACTGCCTGTGCCATCCACACACGTGACTTCGTTCGAGCAAGGATTGGCAGCACAATCATCAAAGTTTGTTTCACAGTTCTGACCAACAAAAGCCGGCTGTACAGTTGCAAGTGTGCGTCCGGTCAGTTTGGACGATACATAATCCACCATTTTGACACGGGGCACTTGTACAAGGCTGTCGTTCTTCCTCGCAATGTTCTCCTGTGTACCCACTCGCACATACGCACGTTGCAGTGTTGGCCAGATCTAAACAACTCCCTCCATTTAGACAAGTCATGTTTAAACAAAGATCTATATCGACTCCACAGTTCTGACCCGTGTAACCCAAGGGGCAACTGCAAATAAAGCTGTTTATACCATCTACACAGGTCCCGTTGTTGAAGCAGGGTCTATTCCTGCAGTCATCGATGTTGGTCGAGCAATTAACTCCATTGAAACCTGGCGAACAGGTACATTGGTAGTTGTGGTCGGCATGCGGTGTTGCGTAACAAAAAGCACCATTCTCACAGGGATCTGGTGCACAGGGGTCAAAGATGGCAGTACAATATGTACCCGTGTAGGCGAAAGGACAGGTGCATGTATAGCCGCTAGGGATAGGAAGACATGTTCCATTGGCACATGGACTGGACACGCAGTAATCAATGGCAACCTCACAAAGTGTACCTATTCGAAGAATACACACAAACAAGATGACATTACTTGAAACAAATTAATTTGAACAATTGTAAATGTTGCAATAAAGGAATGATCACTCCGATATTATTTTGCACCGTGTGACCAGTCATACAATTGTCAACGCTTGATCCTAGTTTTACCAAATCAACGGAAACATACGAATTGTCATTTGGACTTGTGAAAAAGCGTCCTCCATCGATCACATTACCTTGCTGTTCACATTGTACCTAATTTTTTCCATATACAAAGGTGGGCTGGGGCTCCCGCCCCCCCTAACTGGAGTTTTTAAAATTGTCATATTTGGTCAAAACGCACCTCGAACTTGGGCAAAACATATCATATTTCGGCAAATCCAATTATAATATTCGGGCAAATTCAAATCATATTCGGGCAGAAAACTATGTGACATTTAATGTTTAGACAAGTTTGTCTCTTATTCGGGCAAATTCGTGTTATTGTAGACTCGACTGTTGAAATCATGTAGTTTTCGGGCATGGGCATCAAGAGGCGAAGACCTATTTTGTTGGTTTTGCTTGTCAAGTGAAAGTACGAACATTCGGGCAAATAACCTCAGCTCACCCCACCCCCACCCATACCCCTGCAAACAGAACGTGCCCTTACGCACATGTCCATGTACAACGTTTAAAGTATTTCTTGTTCATTAAATTATGTTTTTCTGATAAAATATTATAATTCTACCGTATATCCTGTCCACAGGCACAGTCAAATCCGAGATGTAGGTCTGCACAGGTTGCACCATTCAGACAGGGGTTCGACTGGCACTCATCGGTCGCATGCTGGCAGTGCTGTCCCGTGAAGCCTGGCTGGCAGTTACATGTGTAACGGTTAACCTCATCGAGACAAGTGCCACCATTCAAGCAAGGTGTGGAAGCACACTCATTTATTTCTGTGTTATGATATAAACATAAAAAAATCAATATATGCAGTTAAATGTAGTTTTGTAATACAAACACTCTCTACCAAAACTGAACTACCCCTTTAATATTCTTTCCCGTCATTTATTAAAATGACAGACATTGCATAGTATGTTAGTCAAAACTAGCCCTTGAACAACTAGAAGCAATACAAGTATATACTGTACATTATATTATCGATAATATTTCAACAATCCAAAATGTTCCAACAAGTTTTTCATACATTGTTGGTAGAACATAATTAAAATATATTTTAATTATTGTATATTTTACGAAATCCATATCGTGACATCGTACAATTTAAGTCGCATGGAGGTTCATCTAAAAATTACTGCCCCAATGTATGAAATGGACTGTTTCCCTATATATATGTCTTGATTTAGCTATCTTGCATTTTGTTAATCAATTTTCCCCGTGAAATATATAGCAGTGGTTCAATCTTTTTTTTTCTCGTAATATTCGTATCTATATTACTAGAAATAAAGTACAATCCACTTCATCAATGATGTTTTTCAATAAAAGGATAATTTTGGTAAAGAGAGTTCAGCTTTGGTTAACCTGAGTTTTATTAACTAAAACCTGCATCATTACATTACAAACTGACAGTTATAACGTACTCCACCATGCTCGAAAGGAATAACACAACACATTACAAATGACTAAGTAAAATGCATGTTCACATTAAAAAAGAGACGTTAAAACTCAAAAGGACGCTATTTAAAAACCTTTGGTTTTAACCTTTATAAATAAAATGTTGTGCATATCATGATTTGTTGAAATAGTGATTAGATAGATAGATAATGAACAATTATTTAAAAACATCTTTAATAGTACCTTTTTTAAAAAAGGAGCAGCAATTTTTTTTAATTTGTTAGCGGCCGGTTCAAAGATATATTTTGTGTTCCCTACAATTTTTAAAATGTTATGTTAATGGATATCTCAGGCATTTCTGAACCAATTTTGATCAAATTAAGTTTATTCTGTCATTACAATTGTATGCTCTTTCAAATTTAACACTCCGTTTTTGATTATCTCACACAAATATTGTGTGTAGCGCCCTATATCCAAAACTCAACTCAACTATCCTTTAATACGAATCCTTGATACCAAAAAACTATTTTGTCGGTAACGATTTCTATATAAAGAGCATGAATTTGGTCTAATATATTTTCTTTACACCTTTATGAAATGCGTCAATATTTGACCTCATTACATTTAAATCTATGTGTAAATCCTCTCTAAAAAGTGCGAAACCGACTAGAATCATCTGCAAACAATCCCAAATGGAAATAATAAAGTAGGTTTGGAAATCGTTTGTATAAATGAGGAAAAACGCTGGTTCCACATGGTACAGATCATTTTGAAACTCCACATGTAATCGGTAATCGAGAAGAAAAAAACATCATAAGTTATTATATAGTGATATCGGATAAATACCCCTTGACCACGGGCACCGAATGGGATGTGTGCAACGTCTATGCGACTTTCATGAACTTGTAGGGAAGAGTGTTGTACGTCCTTTGCGAAATCTAAGAAGATTCTGTTTGTAACACTTCCAGCATTTTTGTCACTGATCCGTACACAGTTGATGAATTAAATTGATCAATGCTATTAACTTCGCATTAATCAGCCTGCTCTAATATACTGGTGTAGTAGTGTTTATAAAATAATAACATAATTTGAACCGTAAAATAAATTGTAGACGTGGTGTGGCAAAATGTTCGTGTTCTCGTTTGTCCTTAATTAAGCAAGACAATTAATCCAATATTGCTGTGCTCTACCAATTTACGTGTACGTAAATTGTACTTGATTGTATATCATGGACTGCGCCCTTTCGACCAGTATGCCTTGCTCCCAAGGGATCAGAAGGTGGACGTGTGGATTGATTGTGAGTGTGTCCAATGACCCCCCGATGACCAGGGTACTAATATCATTATATTAGGCGCTATATATAAATCGAAACATTAGTATTATCTTATTTTTATTTTCATTATATAATTTCATCAAACGATTATTTGGCTGCACATTCGTGAATGCTACCCAACTAACAATTGAACGTTTTCTGGACGTTCTAAACAGGTTCAAAGTTGGTTATTTGGACGTTATGTGAAAACGTTTTTAAAACGTGTATTTAGGGAAGGTTGAAAACGTTTTTAAAACGTTCCAAATGGACGTTTTTAAATCGTTGTTTAAACGTTAGAAAACACAATAAAAAACCTTTCATGTATTTGATTTCAAGTGCAAGTACCAGCAGAAAACCCGTCGGACGCTGGAGACGTTTTAAGAAAGTTTTGTAAACGTTGATTAAAGACGAATACCTACGTGACCTAATAAAAACGTTTTGTAAACGTTTTGTGTTTGCTGGGTAGTGCCCGTAATTAATGTACGAAAAGCTTAATGTACGAAAGCTTATGCGTATGCACTTATTCGGAATTTGAAAGATTGATTCCAACGATTACACGGCAATGCGTGAATTTGAATGATTTCGATTGAAAAGGGGTCAAATTGAGCGGGAAAATGTTATGATTAATAAGAAGTATTCATCATTTGTATCATAACGTTGGTCTGACGTCAATTAGCCAACCAATATCCAACGTCGCTCATTGACGGAATGTTGTAGTAGGCGAAACGTTGGCTTGCCTACCGTCGAAATGTGGTTGCTTGTTATAGGTTGGTTTGACGTCAGCTAGCCAACCAATATCCAACGTCGCTCATTGACCGAATGTTGTAGAAGGTGAAACGTTGGCCTAACGTTGGTTTGCCCACCGTTGAAATGTTGTTGTTTGTTAAAGGTTGGTTTGACGTCAGCTAGCCAACCAATATCGAAAGTCGCTCATTGACTGAATGTTGTAGTAGGCGAAACGTTGGCCTAACGTTGGCTTGCCTTCTGTCGAAATGTGGTTGTTTGTTAAATTTTGGTTTGACGTCAGCTAGCCAACCAATATCCAACGTCGCTCATTGACCTAATGATGTAGTAGGCGAAACGTTGGCCTAACGTTGGCTTGCCCACCGTCGAAATGTGGTTGTTTGTTAAAGGTTGGTTTGACGTCAGCTAGCCAACCAATATCCAACGTCGCTCATTGACCGAATGTTGTAGTAGGCGAAACGTTGGCCCAACGTTGGCTTGCCTACCGTCGAAATGTGCATGTTGGTTTGACGTCAGCTAGCCAACCAATATCCAACGTCGCTCATTGACCAAATGTTGTAGTAGGCGAAACGTTGGCCTAACGTTGGCTTGCCTTCAGTCGAAATGTGGTTGTTTGTCAAACATTGGTCTGACGTCAACTATCCAACCAATACCCAACGCCACGCATTGGCCGAATGATGTAGTAGGCGAAACGTTGGCCCAACGTTGACTATCCTACCGTCGAAATATGGTTGTGTATTTAACGTTGGTCTGACGTTAACAAGCCAACCAATATCCAATGCAAGTCATTAACACAATGTCGTAGTAGGCGAGACGTTGGTATAACGTTGGCTTGCATACCGTCGAAATGTGGTTGTTTGCCAAACGTTAGTACGACGTCAACTAGCCAACCAGTATCCAACGCCACTCATCGACACAATGTCGTAGTAGGCGAAACGTTGGCCCAACGTTTGTTTTTTGACCATATAAATATGATTGTTCGTCCAACTATCACCCAACGTTGTTTTAACGTACATTTGACAATCAGTTTGCCAACAGTCAACAGACGACGTTGGCTTAACGTTGTTTTAACGTCAGCTCGCCGACTGCAAAAATGTGGTTGTAAATTGACCTTAGGCCAACGTTGACTTAACGTTGTTTTGCCAACCGCGACGGTGCCGACTATAGACTACGTTGGGCCAACGTAGCATTGTTATCTGGGTAGCTACGTGACCCGCACGCATATAATAATAGCATGACCAAAGATTAAACAAAATAACCAAACCTCGCTTAAACTGACTACATGTAATTACATATTCTTCATTTTTTAGATTTTTTCCGTGACATACCTTTACAAATGTCGGCTTCACAATACCTTTATAAGAATAAGTGCAATATTGTTGTAATATTATGCTAAATCAGTTAAACTCTTTTATTGACCGATATATAGTTTGATGGAGGGACGCATTCGTTTTTTATCCGTAGAATCCAAATTAAAGGGCTGTTCGATCTGATTTGTTGTGTGTGTTACATTCATCCCCATCCGTCAACTGGAAACTGTCCAGACGTTTTGTAAAAGAGGGACAGTCTCTTTAACCCTAAAAGGCCGGGGGGCCATGATGGCCCCCCCTCCGCGATTTTTTTGTATTGCTCCAAAACGCGGTAAGATGACGCGCCGCTGCTTGGTGACTTTTTTCTTTTGGGTCTTGGGCATATTTTAAAACAAACATTTTGAAAATCGGACCTACCGTTACGAAGTCACGTGACCTTTTGTCTATGCATGTCAGCCCGAAAATTGCTAATTTCGTGATTTGTGTACAAAACATATGGAAAGTTTTCGTAAAAGGAGGTATATCATTGGTTATTTGGTCTTGTTTACATTTTATATGTTTGTTTTGGGGTTCACAATAGTTGAATTATAGTTAGAAATAAAAATATAAAAAAATAAAATAAAATACATGAGTAAAAAAAAAAAAAGAAATACATAAGAAATTATAAAAACAATACAAAACATAAGGAAGAACCTGGCTCTTCCAAATTTTGTTGTCGTATTATTATTCCAAATGCTCTAAAGAATATATGTAGTGAAAACCAGAGTTTAATAATGAAGAATATATGATTTATGGGTAAAAATATGAATTTTATGACATTATTTGCATAAATTACCATAAGTATGCAAATTAATGAATTTTTCCAAAAAATAAAATTACCATTGTATTCTATACACTTCACTTATCATGCGTGCAATTTTTCACGGCGATCGGCCGCTCCGCGGCCGAGATCATGGGGGGGGGGCCATTATGCCCCCCCCCCCCGGCCTGCTGAAGACCTCAAATAGCACCTCAAAAGTGGCACATAGCGGTTTTCCTTTACAATGCCAAAGGCGGCCATCTTGGATGCATGTGTAGGTTGCTGAGGTGATACGTCGAAATAATTATCATAAATGGATTCGTTGCCCCCTAAAACCATGGAAAAGTGGTATTTCTCGTTCTTTTTACTTTCTGGGTTCACAATATACAAAAATTTACCTGATTTCTAAGAATATGCAAATTAATGAATTTTTCCAAAAAATAAAATTACCATTGTATTCTATACACTTCACTTATCATGCGTGCAATTTTTCACGGCGATCGGCCGCTCCGCGGCCGAGATCATGGGGGAGGGGGGGGGGGGCCATTATGCCCCCCCCCCCCCCCGGCCTGCTGAAGACCTCAAATAGCACCTCAAAAGTGGCACATAGCGGTTTTCCTTTACAATGCCAAAGGCGGCCATCTTGGATGCATGTGTAGGTTGCTGAGGTGATACGTCGAAATAATTATCATAAATGGATTCGTTGCCCCCTAAAACCATGGAAAAGTGGTATTTCTCGTTCTTTTTACTTTCTGGGTTCACAATATACAAAAATTTACCTGATTTCTAAGAATATGCAAATTAGGTAAATAATCAAATTATGCTAATTATAGGCATTGTCAGAGGTTGCCAAGTTGGCAACCAAGCTGAAGTATTTTTAATACACATTAAGAGCATAATTTAATGTAAACAACCTGTTAATATTACGTATTAGAGGATGTAGCCATTGTAAATCAAAAATATTCATAAATATGCAAATTGGGGGCAGCCATCTTGGATTACAGGGTGTTGCCCATACGGCACATGCAAATGAGCACTGGAAATTGATTTCTTGCCCCTAAATTACCCTGTCATGATTGTTTTGATCACTATTGTACTATTCCTAGATGGAAAATGACCCCTGACCTTTTTTTCAGAAATATGCAAATTAGCTAATTATCTTTCAAATCGCCAAAATGCACCCTGGGGCCAATAATACGAAATGGAAACAACACTTTTTCTCATCAGTGATGTATTTAGACCAAATTAAAAACTGTTTTGAAGATTATATACACAAATTTCACAACATTTATTTTCATTACATTAGGGGATATACTATGTATTTTTGGTTTTTGCTTTACTTATGTATTGTCTTTTTGTTTTGTTTCCTTTTATTCATATCTATGATTCAACTATTCTAAGCCCCAAAACAAACACCTACAATTATATCAAGACTGTTTTTTAAAAATGTTGTTATATTTGGGCAAAACTCATCTGGAATTCGTGCAAAACATGTCATATTTCGGCAAAACCATGTCATATTCATGCAAAATCATATCATATTCGGGCGGAAATTATGTGACATTTGGGCAGTGTCATGTTAATATTAAACAAAACTGTTTCGTATTCGGTCAAATTCGTTTATTTATTGTGTATTACTTATGCATTGTCTCGTTGTTTTGTTTTCGATGTTAGGGGCAACGAATTTTGGAAAGCAAACTTTTCAAGCCCGCGAAAAACACTCTTCAAACCTCTCCTTTATTTTCACCTTTCAACTTATTTGTTGTCCTGGACAGTTTACCTACCGGTAGAATAAATACCTGGGAAAGGCCTGTGCTAATAATATTTTTGTGGATATTTGAATGCGATTTCAAATCAATTGTGATTTCTGAGGTTCGACCTCGCGCGACTTTAGGCTCCTCTGAAACAGACGGGCCACATACGTAAAATTATACCATTATTTCTAACATCATGCTATAATTATAATTGAACAAAATATAATGAATACAATAAATAATGAAAAAAATATATAATGAACAAAATAAATAATTAACAAAATATATCAATTTGTTTTCAATTTAAATTTCAATTTTATTTGTTTCCAACAAAACATTTCAAATCAATTATAATCATTTACAAAGATTAATGTATACATATTGGAAATATATCTGTTCAGTTCAGTTTAGTTCAGATTACATCATATATTATATCTGAAAATTAAATACCTGCACATTGTGTTGCCAATGGCAAACCAATATAAAGCGTTTCTGAACATCATTTGTTCGCATTATCATATGTAAGCATAGTCTTCAATATTCGAGAAACCGTCTCACAGGGTGCGAGCAGAAAATACGCTATTTGTCTGCAATGGGTTAAATTTCATACCTTGGCACTGGTCTGATCTTGTCGTTCCAACCTGTTGAGTTGTAGTTGAGCCCGGACAATACAGGCAGTTCGTTTGTTGCTCTAGTTTCTGGTAAGATCCGATCGGGCATGCAGAGCATGGGACAAAGCCTGTTGGGGAATGATATCCTTCCTGGCACGGTTCTGGTAAAGGGGTATATGTAAGACATGAACATCAATTAGTTAAAGATATAGTTGAGTCTTGGTAAAGAGAGTACAGTTTTTGGTCAAACTGAATTGTATTAACTAAACCTAAACCATTTCATTACAAACTAATAGTTATAATTCCACCATGCTTGAAAGGAATACAAAATTACTAATAAACAATTAAATAGCCTGTTATCATTCAAAAAGAGTCGTTAAAATTCAGATGGGCGCACTCTAAAAACCCATTAGTTTCACACAATTGATACAAAAATATTGCGCATGTGATGTTTCGTTGAAAAGGTGATTAGATAGAGAGATAATCGACAATTATTTAAAATCTTCTTTTGTAATTGTTTAAAAAGAGGAAGCACTTTTAAAACAAATGTTAACGGCTAGTTTAAAATTGTTTAATACTTGTGGAGCCCCACAATTATTACATTGATATGTGTATGGATATGTTTTAATCAAAAAAAGTTTATTCTGTCTCTGAAATATCCTGCTCTTTCAAATTTTACACTCAGTTTTTTCATGGGAATGGGAAAACAGACAGACAGCGAAGGAGCGGCTCATGCGTTGATTGTGCAACAAAATCACGGATATTTCTTCCTTTTCGTCAATCTACAAATATGTGATTTATTGATTGAGTTTACAACTACCATGAGGACCTCCCAGGACATATAAGTGAGTTTCCGGACATTTTGAAGGGCAAAATATGACTTGAAAGTATTGAGCCAGTTTCTCATATCTAAACATATAACTTCAAACGGCATCGCACTTCACAACACCGGGCTAGAGTCAGCCGAAACTCTTTTGTTGGACAACAATACAGTTTACCACTTCCTTTGTATCGCCGTACCCCTCCACACAATGGATGGTCCGAACAGTGGAGCTAATGAAAGGAAATCAGCCCGAGTTGGGGCAGGGAGAGCAACGCGAAATTCGCAATCAAGCGAAATCACGCAAATCCCGATCCCTGAACTGCTCATCAATAAAGACTTCTTAGACCTGATCAAAAAGACGATTAAGAAAACAATACGAGAGGAAATGCAAGAACTAAAACAAGAATTCGCCAAACTCTCGAAGCAAGTAGAGTCAAACGAGACAAATATTGTCTCACTTCAGATCGTGACTGAACGTAAAAACCAACAAATAAACGATCTAGAAAAACGACTCAAAACACAGGAAGACTCAACAAACAGACTACAAAACAAGTGCAACGACGCCGAGCAGTACTCGAGGAGAAATTGTATACGAGTATTTGGAGTCCCAGAAAGCACAGGAGAACAGACCAACAACGTCATCATGAACATTGCCAAGGAGAAGCTAGGAGTGGAGCTACAACTAAAGGACCTCGACCGAAGCCACCGGATCGGGGCGATCCGGAGACCAGACCCTCAGGGCAGAGGAGCCTCAGTACACCAGCAGAGACTACCAGCGACACCGACCTCGACTCCGGGTGGACCGGGGAACACAGCCCCATCGACACCGACATCGTGGGCCGCTATGGCGGATAGGGCGACGCGGAGGTCGGAACAGGTTCACCACCGACCGATCATCGTCAAATTTGCTACCTACCGCGCGAAGCAGACACTGATGGCGGTTAGACGGCGGCTCAAAAACTCCGGGATTACTATAGCGGAGGACCTGACCTCCCATAACTACGAAATACTCAAGGAGGCAAGATCGTCACCAAGAGTATCAGCAGCTTGGTCGTCAGATGGCCGCATCCTGGTATCACTCCCTGCGACAAACGGCAAATCGGTCAGGAAAGTAATCGGTACCATAGATGAGGCAAGAAAATGAAGGTAACCACATTATACATGAATAGAACGTGAAGAAAAACTCACATAGACTGATAGACAGCTAGAGAGAGAGAGAGAGAAAGTAAGATGACAGAACTATAATATTTCCCTGGGAGGTTCCCGACCCTCTCAATAGACATTTTTACTTTGAACTTGTATTATTGAACTCAGTATTCCCTAATAGGGGATTTAAATTTGTGATTTTGAGATTTTTGTGATTGAAACTTGTTTGACTTATCTGGGTGAGTGTGTATGAAGTGTGTGAACTTTCATTCATCTGTACGCAATGTATTTCAAGTATATTACCTTTTAATCATTTTCTTAGTGACAGTGATTTGTATTGGAATGCATTTAGTTTCTTTCAATTGAATCAAAATATTAATATTGAAAGACTCCAAAATTTGAAAATAAATCCATTTGTTATGAATAAAGAACTCAAATTTAGTGAAACACCATTTTTTGATAATGATTATGATGTAACTCAACTCAAATGTGATTATATGTTTTGTGAAGATTTTGGAGTGAAATATAGCTTATGTTCACCATCTTTGTCTTTAATACATGTAAATGCAAGAAGTTTAAAAAAGAATTTTGATGATTTTCAGTTACTACTCAGTTCAATGAAATTTGATTTTGATATTATTGCTGTTTCTGAGACATGGTTCCACCCAAATCTTGATCTTGATATTCTCTGCAGGGGTATTCCTTGGTACAACTATGTAGAGACAATAAAAACGGTGGGGGAGTTGCTATTTATGTTAAAGGGACAGGTCCACTTTTACAAAACGTCTGAACAGCTTTCAGTTGACGGATGGGGATCAATGTAACACGCAAAATAAAAATCAGAGCGAACAGCCCTCTAATTTAGATTCTACGAATGAAAAACGAATGCGTCCCTCCATTTAAACTATTATCGGTCAATAAAGGAGTTCAACTGATTTAGCATAATATTACAACAATATAGTAATAATTCTCGTAAAGCTATTGTGAAGCCGACATTTGTTAACGTATGTCACGGAAAAAAGATCTCAAAAAGAAAGAATATATAATTACATGTAGTCAGTTTAAGCGATGTTTGGGTATTTTGCTTGGTAAACGCTCACACATTAGTACGTATGCGCGGGTCACGTAGCTAGCGCGGGTCACGTAGGGGTCATGCATACCGATCTGGCACTCCGTGAAATCTATGTACGAACTTACTCACCGGCCGAAAATACGTATGTACCTAATTAACCGACGTCCCTCAGTTTATTCAGTTTTAGGTCTATAACTCCACGAAAAAGAGATTTCAAGCCCTAATTTGTTCAGGCATGCTATTAAATGACACTTCCTTTCATATAAGACAATAACCTCGCAACTTTTGAATTTTGTCTTGCAAAAGTGGATCTCTTCCTTTAAGCACAATATCCAGTATAAAATTCGCAATGATTTGACATGCATTACACCTGAGTATGAAATTGTATCAATTGAAACAAATGAACCTTTAAAAAAACCTATTGTAATTACTTGTATTTATCGCCCACCAAGCTCTGATATACCATGTTTTATAGAAAAGATGAACTCTGATTTAGAATTATTAGATAGTGAACAAAAAGAAATATATATTATGGGCGACTTTAATATTGATTTATTAAATTGTGCTTCTCATGATAAAACAAATGATTTTTTTAGAAAAAATGTTTTCATTTTATATGCTTCCACTCATTTCGAAACCTACTCGTGTATCTACAAAAACTGCAACACTTATTGATAACATTTTTACAAATACTTTAAAATTGATAATGTACATTCAGGTTTGTTATACTCCGACTTTTCCGACCATTTCCCAGTATATTGTATTAATGTTTGTAAAAATAATAAAGATAATCAGTATAGTCATCGTTCTGAATTTGTTAGTATGAAGAAAAGAAAAATTACAAAAGACGGGATATCTCGATTGAAGAATGAGTTTAAAAAAAAATAGATTGGTCAAATATGTATAATGTTGATTATGTGAATTATTGTTATAATAAATTTATATGTAAATTCTCATTATTGTGCGATGAATGTTTTCCATTGTTACCCATTTTTTTAAAGAAAAAGAAGTGCAAATTCAAGCAACCATGGATGAGTAAAGGACTTTTGATATCAGTACGAAAGAAACAAAAATTATATCAACAGTTTTTTAAACAACAAAATGATAATAATAGAACTAAGTATACTATCTATAAAAATAAATTAACTTCTTTATTACGAACAGCTAAGAAACAGTATTATTATAAAAATGTTTGCGAAGTATAAAAATGATTGCAAGAAAACATGGTCACAAGTTAATGTATTACTAGGAAAAAGCAAGAAGAATGACTTGCCGTGTAATATGTATTTTGAAAATATAAGCTACAATAATAGAAAAGAGATTGTTGAATGTTTTAATTCATACTTTGTTAATGTAGGGAGAAATCTAGCTCGTGGTATTCTTGCTGTAGATACTTCATGTAATGATTATTTAAAAGATCATAATGATTTTACTTTGTTTTTAAAACCTACTACAGTATTTGAAATAATTGAACTTAGTAAAACATTGAAACCATATAAAGCAAGTGGCCTAGATGATATTTCTCCCAGAGTAGTAAAAGAATGTATACACTTTATTGTTGATCTATTATGTGATATCTTTAATAAATCAATTTCTTCTGGAGTATTCCCCGACAGTTTGAAATTAGCTAAAATTATACCCATTTATAAGAAAAATGAAAAAGAAAATATACAAAATTATAGACCAATTGCTCTTTTATCAATTTTTTTAAAAATATTTGAAAAAATCCTGGATAAAAGAATTTATGATTTTTTGGTGAAAAATAATTCATTGATTAATGAGCAATTTGGATTTAGGAAGAATTATTCTACTTGTCTGGGAGCACTTCATTTAAGAGATTATGTAATCAAGAATATGGATAAGGGTAATTATTCGTTGGGTGTGTTTATGGATTTGTCAAAAGCGTTCGACATCATTGACCACCACATGCTGCTCAGAAAATTAAATTATTATGGTATTCGCGGCCTTCCATTGAAATTAATTGAAAACTATTTGAGTGATAGAAAGCAGTATGTGGTGGTTGATGGTGTCTGTTCAACTAAAAAAGATGTAATATGTGGTGTTCCACAAGGATCAGTTCTACGGCCCCTTTTGTTTTTAATTTATATAAACAATATTAAACAATCTTCAAATGTATTACATTTTACACTCTTTGCAGATGATACTTCAGTTATTACATCACACAGTAGTGTATTTACTTTAGTTGATATTATGAATAATGAATTGATAAAATTGGATAATTGGTTTAAATGTAATAAATTATTTCTCAATTATGATAAAACAAATTATGTAATATTTCATTCTCGATATCGGAAGATCCCTAGTGATTTATTGCCTATACAAATTGATGTAAATAGTATAAAAAGGAAAGAATGTGTTCAGTTTCTTGGTATTATAATTGATGAATCACTTAATTGGAAACCTCATATTGATTGCATTTCGTTGAAATTATCTCGAAGTATTGGAGTATTGTCAAAGTTAAAGCATGTTTTACCATCAAATATTTTGCTAATGTTGTATAATAGTATGATTTTTCCACATGTAAATTATTGTAATATTATTTGGGGAAATACTTATACATCATATATGGATAAGATTTATTTGTTACAGAAACGAGCCGTGCGTATTATTACTAAATCTGATTGTTTAGCCCCATCACGGCCACTTTTTGTTAAAACACACGTATTCCCAATTTTTGAATTGATTCAATTTAATACTCGCATATTTATGTTTAAATTTCAAAATTGCCTATTGCCAGAAATTCCTAATATAAACTTTGTTATTAATAGTGATATTCACTCGTATTCTACTCGTCAGAAAAATGATTTACATTTATTCAAAGTTCGTACGACAAATGCACAAAATTCTTTCTATGTAAATGGCATTAAGGAATGGAATAGTTTGAGTAATGATATTAAGGAAAGTACAACTCTATCTCGATTCAAAGTACGATGTACACAGTTATTATTTAATGATTTATGTAAACACGTTTGAGCAGAGGAGGATATTTTGAATGCATGTGTGTATGTGTGATCGTGCATGTGTGTTTGTATCATGTTATTTTAAAGTTTGTAAACTGTATAATTTATGTGTAGTTTGTTTTTCTTTTTAAGGCCCCACCACAAGCAATTTGCTTCTAAGGGTGTCCTTTACCGTATTATGTTTACTATGTTACTCATTTGTATGTACATGTTTCATTTTATGGTTAAAAATAAACTGAACTGAATTATCTCACGACAAAATATTTTGTGTAGCGCCCTCTATATCAAACTCAACTATCCCATTAAAATTAATGATTTAATTGTTTTCAAATATTGTATAAACCCCACACAGAAAGTTCAAGTTTGAGCCTTCATGTCTCTCCGATACTTTATTACCGTTCGTGAATTTGGCATCATTGGAAAACTTGTATTCCCCCTTTACATTGATATGACATCTGCTATGAATATTTATCATGGAACGTGCATGACACCCGAATATGGGGAAAAGTCAAACGTGACATGTCGCAGAATGCATTGATATGGTCAACAGTGTACCTTCCTTTTATTGGGAGAATAGTGTTCTGAATGAGGTTAAGTCGGTCTTGCGTGCATGTCAATGGCGAATTATCATTTTCTTTGGAGGATGAAATGTGTCTTTATACATTTTAGGTGGTGCAATAACGTTTGTGTTTTAATAACTAATTGAGAAATTATCATTAGGTATGACTTTTACACAGATTATTGCCGCCAGTTTGTCACTTTTCCCAGTTTACACAAAATCCACCAGTAACAGTACAAATGTCTTATTTCCTTGTCCGAACAACTGAAGAATTCATTAGTATTTTTATGACCACTTTTTCCAGGGGAAATGATAATACACCATTGACAATGCATGATCGCCTCAACATCATTCAAAACATCACTTATTCTTCCAATTACGTGATAAGTCATATTGACAATATCAATGCATTTTGCATTGTGTCACTTTTGACAGATGTAATGCACATTCCATGATAAAATATCCAAAACAAACCCATACTAGTGTAAAGGGGTGAAACAAGCTAGCTTTCCAATTATACCAGAATGTATTAACGGTAATAAAGTGATACAGTAGGACCGCATTGCGAACGCGAACAATGGCTAATGAGCCACGCTCGAATTTTTTTTTATCGGACTACCTGTTTCTCAATTTGGCGCTCTATGCACAATGTCGGGGGCCGGTCAGAAATTACGAGAAATTACATGACATACCTTAATGTGATATTATTCTGTATATGAGCATTATATTGAGAAAAAAATGGCTGGTCATCTTAATCTCGAAGAACTAAGTTGTCGTTTGATATCAATTATGTTTGATCTACAATTTATTCTGCATTTCTTTTGAAGCTATAATGTTGGTTAAATTTCCGGATATTTCTCATTCATGCTTTTGATATAGTGTACTGTTTGCCGTGTTCCTGACCCGTGCAAAGACAAAATATGTGGCTTTTTTTGTCTCTCGTTGAAGAAAGAAAGAAATATGAGAGTCGCAACGTGTTTTATTTTAAATGAGGCAACAATTATATAATCTTACCAGGAATGTGTGCCCCTTTTTTTCATCCATCTGACTGAAAATTATTGTGCTTTTTTACCTGCGTTACCTTGCGCCACATGTATACTATAATGTGTGATATGGAAAAAACACCATTTCACGAGTAAAATTTGTAAAACAGAGTCTAGAAATCATGGTCACTAAATTCGTATCAGTGACACAAGTTCGTGTCATGCTAAAAGAACAAGAATTACCAGTGAAGTAACCGGTTTAACGTTCTCAAGCTTGTTCAATTTGATAAGCACATTGTCAAAGTAAATCCCTACGCTAATTCATCCAGACAAAGAATCTCTTCACATTCCAGTCAGAGTTTAGCCGGTCACGAGTAACATTGTGTCCCGACATTTCCAGGATATGACATTACAAGTGACCGGCTTAACTCTGACATGTTTTGCTGGACCGTCAACGAGGCCTTTTGTCTATATGCTGTTGAGCAAAGAGATGTGCATTGATATCGAGGACAATGGGCTAATCAAATTATACAGGCGTGACATGGTTTAAGGCCTGGTCACATCTGACCTGATTGCGTAAACGTATGCCAGACGTATAGAAAATATGCGAAATAAAATCCTTCGGTGACAAACGTAATCTCCATTGCTGCTCGAGGAACGGATATGAAACGGATTTAACGTACAAAAACGCAAGATTACCAGACATCACCGTATGAGCAACGGACAACACCGTACGAGTAACTTACAAGAACAGGTCAAAACGAAAGTGGAAGGAATAAGAAACTGACAAAACGTTCTTCGAACGTATTTATTAGCCCGGTCATATCTGACCGGATTGCGAAAACGTATGCCAAACGAACAGCAAAATTGTCAATCCGTTCGTCTCCGTTTCTCTCCGTTCGTGTACATTTCTTGTCCTTTTCTTGTTCGTTAAATACGTTCCTTGTACGGCGATGTCTGTTCTATCCGTTTGAAAGTTTTGTGCACAAAACTTGAAACGGACACCACCGAATACAGTCGTCCGCTGGTCGTACGTTTGTTGTGCGCTGTGCATCCGTTTTGTTCGGAACTCGTACGTTTCTCGTCCTGTACTTGTCAGTTCGTATTTGTTGATGTCCGGTGGACCGGAAAACTAACGGATAACGAACAAGACGGATGCACAGCGTACAACAAACGTACGACCAACGGACGACTGTATTCGGTGGTGTCCCTTTCAAGTTCAAACGGATAGAACATACATCGCCGTACAAGGAACGTATTCACCGAACAAGAAACGGACAAGAAACGTATACGAACGGAGACGAACGGATTGACAATTTTGCTGTTCGTTTGGCATACGTTTACTCAATCCGGTCAGATGTGACCGAGCCTTTAAAGGGGACCACCGGGCAAATAACAACACATTACTACATGTTTTGGTACTGTTTTGTGATATCAAATAGATACCTAACATTTTGCAAAGGGTTGAGTAATTCATAAACAAAACAATTAATTTCCACCACTTACGGAACCACTACTATTTCCTGGTTCCTGGTTTGCGATTGCGCCAATTTTACTCATGCGTACGTTTGTAGGAAATATAATTCCGAGCGATTCGCTTGCTGCACCCGCGGTAGTCTACACAATTCAGACCGCATAAACGCATGCTTTAGAATGGTGATGCGGTTTCCAATTATATATTTTTTTCTGCAAACATATTTATGTGAACTTGTTGATGGAATGGAATACTAAAGATGTTACCTTTCTATTATACAAATATTAGTTTTGGGTGGTGGTACCCTTTAACAGGTTGCTGGTAATTATGTCTTTTTAGCCTAAATTACAGTTGTGTCACTGATCATATCATATTCCTACCGTGTTCCTGACCCGTGCAAGAAATGAATTACGAAGTAATTGACATTTGAAAAAATCTGTCAAAATTACATTTCAAAATATTTAAAAGATTTGTTCATGTCGATAGATGCCCAATAGTCTATCTATCAAGTGCCACTATTAAAACAAATTTTCGTTCACGCTTGGGCGAACACTGACTGTTTTTATCCAGAGTGTGAAAAATGACTTGCGCCAAATTGAAGTAGAGGGAAAATTAAACCAGCAGTCCGAATAAGTACTCCCATTCAAACAAATTGCTCTTTTGAGGATAATTTTGAGGATTATGTTATGATCATAGGCGTACCCGGGGGGGGGGGGGGGTTCAACCCCCCCCCCCCCCCCCCCCCCTTAGACCAACAAATGACTGTTTTGGGGGTTGAATCCTCCCTTTTCAAATTTTAACTGCTCTCGTATAAAAGGTCTCGACCACGAAAAGTGTGAAAAGCTGTGGTCTCGGCCTCGAAAATGTGGACAATTTTCCACGGACTATCCCCCCCCCCCCCTCGCTTACAAGATTCTCAACCACTGGGTCTTGGTCTTGACAATTGTGGACCGGACCTGGCCTCGGTCTCGAAAATGTTAACAATTCGCGATCTCGCCTGCGAAAAATTGTATACGACTACCACCCCACTCCATCCCCCCCCCCCTTCCACCCCCCTCCAACCCCCTCCCCCGCTTACCGGATTCTCAACCACTGGGTCTTGGTCTTGGTCTCGAAAATTGTAGACCGGACCTGGCCTCGGTCTTGAACATTTTTGCAGGTACTTCGTCTCGGCTTCGAAAAAATTTCTACGACTACCCACCCCCCCCCCCCTTTGAAAAATCTTGGGTACGCCACTGCCCTGATAGCAGACACTGGTAAAAATTACGTCAAATTTACATCATTTTACGTCGGGTACGTCGTCTTAACGACGTCTTAAATTAACGTCAAAAAGTGAAGATTTTGCCCCCGCGTTTACCGTGATATCGACGTCATATTTTGACGTGATATTGACGTATTTTTATCCAAAAAGGCGTCTTTATTACGTCTTTAAGTCGTCAATTTGTTCCATTAATTACGTTATTAAGACGACATAAAGACGTCTTATTGGTCAATATAAGACGTGATTTTTACGTATTGATTTGACGTGATTTTCACGTCGTGTACGTCGTCTTAAAGACGTCATAAATTCACGTCAAAAAGTGAAGATTTTGCACCCGCGTTTACCGTCATATAGACGTCATATTTTGACGTGATAATGACGTATCTTTTTCCGAAAAGGCGTCTTTACGACGTCTTGAAGACGTCAATTTGTACCATAAATTAGGCCATTTAGACAACATAAAGACGTCTTATTGGTCAATAGAAGACGCGATTTTTTACGTCTGGATTTGACGTCATTTCCACCTTGTGTACGTCGTCTTTAAGACGTCGTAAATTCACGTCAAAAAGTGAAGATTTTGCACAGGCGTTTTACCGTCATATAGACGTCATCATATTTTGACGTGATAATGACGTATCTTTTTCCGAAAAGGCGTCTTGAAGACGTCTTGAAGACGTCAATTTGTACCATAAATTACGCCATGTAGACGACATAAAGACGTCTTATTGACGTCATAAAAAGGTCGTCCATACTCCAAAAATAATTGTTTAAATGTCTTTGAAAGACGTCATAATCACGTTGTAATAACGTCGTCTATACGACAAAAAATAATTGGAAAAAAGTTTTTTAAAAGACGTCACAATGACGTAATGAGGTCGTTCATACGACAAAAAATGACGTCTTGTAAAGACGTCATAATGACGTCTTAATATTGTCGTGCGTACGACACAAACCTTAATGGCAAAAATGGTCCTTTCAAAGACATTATAAAGACGTCATTATAAAGCCTTTTATACTACAAAATAAATACTTAAAAATTATCTTTTAATGACGTGATAATGACGTCGTTTTTACATTCTTAATATGACAAAAAAGCATTGGAAAAATGGTCTTTGAAAGACGTCACAATGACGTTGTAAAAAGGTCGTCCATACGACACAAAATGATGGCAAAATAGTCTTTCAAAGACATCATAAAGACGTCGTTGTTAACGTCTTCTATACGACAAAAATAAATACTGAAAAAGTGATCTTTAAATGACGTAATATTAACGTAATTTTTACGTCCTTCCATACGACAAAAAACAATTGGAATATGGTCTTTGAAATACGTCACATTAACGTCGTAAAAAGGGCGTCCATACGACAAAAAATGATGGCAAAAAATTGGTCTCGAAAAGACGTCAAACTTACGTCTTTATAGCGTTATTGATACGACATAAACCCGTATGGCAAAAATGGTCTTTAAACGACATTATAAAGACGTCGTTATCATGTCTTCTATACGACAATAATACATTCTTAAAAATGGTCTTTGAACGACGTTATAATGACATCGTTTTTACGTCTTTCCTACGACAAAAATAAATAGTGGAAAAATGGTCGTTTAAAGATGTTACAATGACGTCAATTTTACGTCTTTTATACGACATAAGTCATCATGTCAAAAATGGTCTTTAAAATACGTCATAATGACGTCGTATTCTGATCGTTTGTACGACATATGACGTGTTTACCAGTTTACGACCAAATTAAGACGTCATAAAGACGTCAGTCTGCTATCAGGGTGGTTATGATAGTCTAGGAATTTTCTGGCAAATAGCAATTTGTTTGAATGGGAGTACTTATTCGGACTGCTGGTTTAATTGTCCCTCTTCTTTCAATTTGGCGCAAGTAATTTTTCACACTCTGTACAAAAACAGTCAGTGTTCGCCCAAGCGTAAACTAAAATTTGGCACTTGATAGATGATACTATAGTCCGGCAGCCAAACCCTGATTTTGGGCCTAACCTTGTTTTGATGAAATAAGTTTTTTTTTTCAATGGATTCCGATTGTCTAGATATCTACTTTGAACAAGCAAAAAACTGGAGCTCTGTCACCCTTGAGCAATTTGAGATATAAGCAAAAACAAAATGGCCGCCAAAATAGCCTATTTTTAGGAAAATTTGAAATATTTCATAATACATTATGAAATATTGGCACTATAGTGCGCTTGTACTTCACAAAGACCATTGTTAACACATTTCTGATGAACATACATGAACATAGACATAATTTGAATATTTTCCATTTAATTTTTTGCTAATTTGCATATTCAAAATTGCAGAAAAATACAAAATGGCCGCCAAATAGCCTATTTTTAGTAAAATTTGAATCATTTCCTAATACATTACAAAATATTGGCAGAGTAGTGTTCTTGTACTTTACAAAGACCATTGTCAACACATTCCTGATGATCATACATGAACATAGACATGATTTGAATATTATCCATTCTATTTTGGGCTAATTTGCATATTCAAAATGGCGGACAAAAGACAAAATGGCCGCCAAAATAGCCTATTTTTAGTAAAATTTGAATGATTTCATAACTACATTATGAAATATTGGCAGAGTGGTGTGCTTGTAATTCACGAAGACCATTGTCAACACATTCCTGATGAACATAGACATAATTTGAATATTACCCATTTCTTTTTTTGCTTATTTGCATATTCAAAATGGCAGATTAGAAACAAAATGGCCGCCAAAATAGCCTATTTTTAGTAAAATTTGAATTATTTCATAATACATTATCAAATATTGACAGAGAGCTAATGAGTGTGACCTCGGGTTCTTGACAGATGTTGTGCAGTGTGATAACTGTCCTGAATTCAATGGATATAATACGCATTTGTGTCGCAATCAAGGAAAAGCCACATAACCCAAAACTAAAGCAGTGTATCTACCATTGATTGATATGCCACCAGCCCATCCAGACACGATCATGACAGCCATGACCAAAGCACAGCAGTTAACAGAGAAAACATGTCAAGGTTTCACTGTCTTCACAGCAGATCAACAAACTGTATATTGTTGCAGTAGGGTTACAACGGGCATATCCAAACCTATTTCCTTAGGTCATTCCAGAATTAGGGGGTATGCATATGCTGATGAGTTTTGTAGGTGCAGTCGGAACATTGATGACTGACTCGTGCCTTGCAGATGTTCTGTGGGTAAAATGCTTACAGGAAAAAAAAAATTCCTCTGAACATGAGAGCCATGCGCATGAGGAGCTACTGAGAGACATTGTTGTGCAGGGACACCTGAATTCTCACAACGTTCTCATGACAACGCTTGAGGACCTTGCAAAGAGAAGTCGCACAACAAAGATGTGGGTCGACAACCTGATCAAACCAGTTCTGATAATGATGCTGTATGTACGGGCTGAACGAGAAGGTGATTGGCCACTACACCCGGATGCAGTGAAGCTCATGATGCCCTACTTCTTTGCGTCGGGGACATGTGAACTACGCACGATACGGGTTACTCTACCTTAGACTTATGGAAGCCCTACCAGGAGATGCACTCCATCATTTCATGAAAGGGTCCCATGTGATGAGACACATTAAAGGGTTATAGAATGGCATACAGAGCGACATGTTCATCGAGACAACATTCATGCGATATGGGCATGGTAAAGCTGGTGAGGTTGGCATCACTCTAAAGCCAGGAACTGTCTTTGACAGGTACAATGATTACAGTACCAAGTGTGCAACCAGGATATCAAGAGGCAATTGATAGTTTTCCACCTAAGTCCAACCCCAGGGTGAAATTCCCATTGACTATATTACCAATTGAATTCAATTGGTAACCAGGATTACCAAGTATATGTAAAATGAAACAATTACCCATTGAAACCCATGCCAATGGGTACCCATTGAATTAAATGGGTACCAATTCAAATTTTAACTGGAATTTCGTATTGGGACTTCACCCCTTCCATCTCAGAAACTGACTCTGACAGTCACACAGAACAAGAAACAGATGATAAACATTAGTTGACAACATCTGCAAGCGATGCAGGTTTCATCACAAAACACAAGATTGTGATCACCAGCCAATATGACACTCCTATTGTCCAGATGGTTCTCCAATCCAACGGCACGATATGGCCACATCTCATGGGGAGGCTGATGTGATTATTGTGCAGGCTGCAGTGCTGCAGGCTATCATGCTGGCAGATGAAGGCAGATCCGCCATGGTGCTTCCAGACGACACAGATGTGTATGTTCTTCTACTTCATTTCTACCAAAAGCAAGGCCTTCAGTCACCCATGATAATCGTGTCGCCAATCAAAGACATTGATTTATATGCCACAGTGGACAGACACAGAGACATATCATCCCTTCTATGTTAGCAGGTCACACACTGACAGGTTGTGATACTGTTGGTGCACATTTTGGAGTTGGCAAAGGAACTTTGCTAAAAGTGCTGCGGTAGAAAAATGAGTTCCTTTTGCCATCGATTGGAGACATGGATGCAGATATGGCCAAAGCGATGAAAGATGCAACATCGCTCATAACATCATGCTATGGACAAGCTAAGGCTACGACAATGTCACCTGGCGTACTGGTGGGGGGGGGGGGGGGGGGGCTTTCGGGCGCTTGCCCCCCAAAATAAATTCAAATCATGGCTTTTATCTAAATCGATAACATTGATTGAGAGAAAAGAGTATTTCTTTAGAAAAGAAAAGTCAGATTTTACTTCCAAAATTTCCTACCCAAGTATGCACAAGATTGCATAATTTCAATGAAAACACTGCAAAAGCACCTTTACCGTGCACCCACCAACCATCACACCCTCCCATCACCTTTCCCCCTCTCGGATATCGTTTCGCTCCCTCGGAAATCGGTCTTGTATACGTCTGAAATATACAAGGTTCATGTTGCTTTGTCATAAAATAATGCTTTTGATGCACTGTTTGAACTAAATATGTCACTTTGAGAATATTATTTTAGGGGTGCATTTTTGTTTTTCTTCATGAATCAATCATAACCTCTTCTGGTTATGACGATGATGACACACTAACGCACATTATACTACATGTCGTCAAGTCAGAATTTCCTTTCCAGTATGCACCAGATTGCTCAGTTTCAAGTCCAAAAATGCAAAAGTTCCCTACCGTGGCAGGGGGGAAACCCCCCTCCCACACCCCTCCCGCCAATATTTCGTAATGTATTATGAAATAATTCAAATTTTACTCAAAATAGGCTATTTTGCGGCCATTTTGTTTTCATTCGCCATTTTGAATATGCAAATTAGCAAAAAATAAAATGGAAAATATTCAAATTATGTCTATGTTCATCAGGAATGTGTTGACAATGGTCTTCGTGAATTACAAGCACACTACTCTGCCAATATTTCATAATGTATTATGAAATCATTCAAATTTTTACTAAAAATAGGCTATTTTGGCGGCCTTTTGTCTTTTGTCCGCCATTTTAAATATGCAAATTAGCCAAAAATAAAATGGATAATATTCAAATCATGTCTATGTTCATGTATGATCATCAGGAGTGTATTAACAATTGTCTTTCTTGAATTACAAGCATCCTACTCTGCCAATATTTCGTAATGTATTATGAAATAATACAAATTTTACTCCAAATAGGCTATTTGGTGGCCATTTTGTTTCTTATCCGCCATTTTGAATATGCAAATTAGCAAAAAATTGAATGGAAAATATTCAAATTATTACTCTGTTCATCAGGAATGTGTTGACAATGGTCTTCGTGAATTACAAGCACACCACTCTGCCAAAATGTTGTAATGTATTATGAAATAATTTAAATTTTACTCAAAATAGGCCATTTGGCGGCCATTTTGTTTTTAATCGCCATTTTGAATATGCAAATTAGCAAAAGATAAATTGGAAAATATTCAAATTATGTCTATGTTCATCAGGAATGTGTTGACAATGGTCTTCGTGAATTACAAGCACACCACTCTGCCAATATTTCATAATGTATATGAAATCATTCAAATTTTACCTCAAAATAGGCTATTTTGGTCTTTTGTCCGCCATTTTGAATATGCAAATTAGCCAAAAATAAAATGGATAATATTAAAATCATGTCTATGTTCATGTATGATCATCAGGAATGTATTAACAATGGTCTTCGTGAATTACAAGCATCCTACTCTGCCAATATTTCGTAATGTATTATGAAATAATGCAAAATAGGCTATTTGGTGGCCATTTTGTTTTTATCCGCCATTTTGAATATGCAAATTAGCAAAAAATTAAATTAAAAATATTCAAATTATGTCTATGTTTATGTATGATGATCAGGAATGTCTTGACAATGGTCTTCGTGAATTACAAGCACACTACTCTGCTGATATTTCGTAATGTATTATGATGTCCAAAATGTCCAAATTTTACTCAAAATAGGCTATTTTGGCGGCCATTTTGTTTCTTGCCATATCTTAAATTGCTCAACACTGACAAAGTTCCAGTTTTCTGTTTGGTTATTTATTTATTTATTTATTTTCCACTCATGGGATGGATTGCCCTTGTCAGCTACAAGCTGTTTTTCAAAGGGGTCCAAGCCAACATAAAAATATACAATTGTACTAATCAATACAAGCGAATGCAAACATAAATCATTTATACAATATAAAATACACTAAATGTATACTATCTACAACATCATGATACAACAAAGCAATTACAACTATGGATGGAACATCTACAACAAAAAGGGGAAAGTATAGTTCCTAGCAACCAAAAAAAGAGACTAAGAAGAAAAGGAGGGGAAAACCGGGGTCAGGTATCTTAAGCTTGAAAGGCTAAATAAAGGATGTCAAGTTTGTCTACTGAGAATGGACAGGATAATGGGGTTACTATTGATGTGCCGCTTAAAGGTTTCAATTGATACAATAGTGGGTTTAGGATAATTAAATTCATTCCAAATCTTGGCGCCTCGATAGGTGAGGGAGATCTTTTTCCATAATGTGTCTTCGGCTGTGTGAGTCTTAGTGTATTTGGACCAGACCTAGTAAAATATACTGAATCACGAAATACAAAGATATTGCTTAAATAAGGTGGACACATTTTATGATAGAGCGATATATACTACATGCTAACTGTTTGGACCATCGTAAATGTAAGCGATCTAACTTGAGTGTATCATATAAATTATTTGTGGCATACATATAATCAACATTCATAACAATACGAAGTGATCTATTCTGTAATATTTGCAATTGATTTAAGTCAGTCTTTAAAGCATTTGCCCAGACCACACTACAATAATCAAAGTGGCATTGAATAATTGATTTATAAAAGGTTAAAGGGTACCACCACCCAAAAATAATAATCTTTTTATAGAAAGGTAACATCTTTAGTATTCCATTCCTTCAATAAGTTCACAAAAATATGTTTTCAGAAAAAATATATAATTGGAAAACGCATCACCATTCTCAGCCATGCGGTCATGCGGTCTGAATGCGCAGACTATTATGCCAGCGGCGCTCTATGCAGAGTGAACGAATCATCCGGGATTCTATTGACGTACGCGTGAATTGCATTGGCGCACTCGCAAATGCCTGGCCCGTGTGGAACCACGAGATAGCCGTGGTTCCGTAAGTGGTGGAAATTAATTGCTTTGTTTATGAATTACACAACCCTTTGCGAAATGTTGGGTATCTATTTGATATCACAAAACGGTACCAAAACATATAATAATGTGTTGTCCTTTGCCTGGTGGTCCCCTTAAAGGCAATGTACTGATTTATATATGGACGCAACCTTTTCAAGAGATATAAACATTTGATTACCTTTTTCTTTATATGGTCAACCTGGTTTTTCCATAGCATATTTTGATCAATAATAACACCTAGATATTTACATGATTCGACCCTTTTGATTTCAGTGTGATCAATATGTATATGACAATCAACGATTATATCTTGCAATCTCTTCAAACGCTGTTGGGTACCAATAAACATTACTTCACATTTTCTAGGGTTAACCATTAATTTATTTTCTTTCAACCAGCATGATACTCTTAAAAGATCTTCATTCAATTTACGACTAACTTCTATTGGGTCTTTTGATGACGTGAAAATGCACGTGTCGTCGGCATATAATGCTACATCACATGAGTGCACATTACCAAGCATATCATTAACAAAAATTGAAAATAATAGAGGGCCCAGTAATGAGCCTTGTGGTACTCCACATGTAATATCTCTTTCTTCGGAAGTAAAGCCGTTTACAGATGTGAACTGTTTTCTTTCTTCAAAATAATTTGTGAACCACTTCAAAGTGCAATGACCAAAGTTGTACATTTTTAATTTTTCTATTAAAATCGTGTGATCGACTGTGTCAAACGCCTTTTTAAGATCGATCATAACTAGGCCAACAATGTTGCCTCTATCGATTGCATTCAACCATGTATCTGTTACATTTAAAAGGTCCGTTTGCGTAGAATGCAAGGGTCTAAATCCCGATTGGCAGTCAGATAATATATTATTTTCGGTGAAATAATTGTGTATAGACAACCCTTTCCATTATTTTTGCTAGGATAGGTATGACGGAAATTGGTCGATAATTCTCCATGTTTGTCTTCTCCCCTCCTTTATATATAGGGGTAACTCGTGCACATTTCCATTGACTGGGAATAATGCCCGTCCGCAAAGACTGATTGAGTATGTGTGCTATTGGGGTAGCAATAATATAAGCTGCGGATTTTAGAAGCTTTGCTGGCAGATTGTCTGGGCCAGTTGCTTTATTTTCCGAGAGAGTCTGGAGAATATCTTCTATTTCAGCAATTGGTGCATCATTGAATACAAATGGATTAACATTAGGTATGATAGTCATTGGATTGGCATTATTCCCGTTATTGACAAAAGTATCATGTAAAGTTTTACCGATTGTTGAAAAATAATCATTAAATGAGTCGGATAATTCTTGTCCACAGACATAATGATCATTTACTTTTATGGAAGTAGCTTGCGATCCAGTCTTCTTTTCTGGTGTTAAGTACCGTAATGTTTTCCAAATCTTTTTCACATCTCGTACAGCTGATTCAATTTTTGTTGAAATAAACTGACACTTCGCTCTGCGAATTTCAGATGTAACGTTATTGCGAGCTTGCTTATAATTGTCCCAAGCATCTGTTCCCTTCGATCGTTTCGCCTTTCTTTTCAAGCGATCTCTACTACGAATTAATTGTAGTATAATATTGGGGTCATCCAAGGGGAGTCCTTTTGTTTAATTCTAGGTTTCCTGAGTGGTGCGTGTGTATCAACCACCTTCATTATTAATGAGAGGAAGACTGAGCAAGCTTCTTCTGGATTATTAATTTCATACACAGGATTAAAGTCAATGTCATTCATGTCTTTTCTAAATGCTTCTACATCGAAGTTTTTCAAATTTCTTCCTGTTTTATACTTATGTGTATTATCATTATTATGTCACTGATGTTTTCCAATAACACAATATATCATATAATGATCACTTACAGATACTTCAATTACGCCACTCTCGCTTAATTTGTGTTCGTCATTACAGAATATAAGATCAACTATAGTAGAAGACGTTTTTGTTACTGGTGTATGTTTATCAATAACCTGTGCACAATTGTAAGATTCCATAATTTCAATTAGCTTTCTAGTATTACATAATAGATTATTTGTCACATCACAATTTATGTCACCAAGAACAAAAAATGGAACCTTCATATCATCAACTTTTTGAATAACTCTTTCAAACGCATTAAAAATGTCAAGTTTCGAATTTGGCGGCCTATACCAACAAATCACATAAAACGGTTTTTGTTTCTCAAATTTCATTTCAATAACAATCATTTCCAAATTAGTATCTTCAGACAATTCATATTTTCGAATAAAAGTCAAATTATCTTTGATATACATTGCAACTCCTCCTCCAGATCTATTCCTATCGCGTCGTAATAAAGTGTATCCAGGAATACATATTTCGCCATCATCAATATTTTCACACAAATGAGTTTCACTAAGAGTCATTATATCTATATTAGTATCAATAACCATGCATCTTATTTCATCAATATGTTTCGTTAAAGATAAACAATTTAAATGAGCTATTTTAAGTCCCTTTAATCATTTTAGTCTACTTAGTTCTCTTTGAACTAAACCATCATCCACATCAGTTAGGTTAAAGGGTACCACCACCCAAAAATAATATTCTTATTAAAGAAAGGTAACATCTTTAGTATTCCATTCCATTAACAAGTTCACAAAAATATGTTTCCAGAAAAAAATATATAATTGGAAACGCAGCACCATTCTAAAGCATACGTTCATGCGGTCTGAATTACGCAGACTGCTACGTGTGCGGTGAATTGCAACGTGTGCAGAGCGAACGAATCGCCCGGGAATCTATTGTTTACAAACGTGCGCGTGAATAGCATTGGCGCACTCGCAAATGGTTGGCCCGTATGGAACCAGGAAATAGCAGTGGTTCCGTAAGTGGTGGAAATTAATTGCTTTGTTTATGAATTACACAACCCTTTGCAAAATGTTGGGTATCTATTTGATATCACAAAACGGTACAAAAACATATAATAATGTGTTGTTCTTTGCCTGGTGGTCCCCTTTAAGCGTTTGATTATTTACGACCGGCATACAAAAAAGAAAGAGAAATACAAGATACAAGTAGAACAAACTACAACAACTACTACAATAATGAACAATCAAATGTCATGAAAGTGCAATGATATAGAGTTTTCAGAACTTTCCAAATAAAAGGAAAAGCAAAGTGGCAAACAAAACAGCTATTGCCTAATGAAAGAGAATCCATAAAAAACACACTTATTTCAACAAAACGAGGTATAGCTCCGTGGCTGCCGGACTACTACTGGGCATCTATCGAAATGAAAAAATCTTCTAAATATTTAAAAATGTAATTTTTACAGATTTTTCAAAAATGTAACGCTCTTTTATACGCTCTGTATTGGAAGATTAATAATCAAAGATCCCCATACCACAATAAAATATTAGAGTCGCTAGCATAACAGTGGTGTTTTGGGGTTATTAACAAACGGGTTATTTTTCTTCTTCTTTTCCACAATTCAGGCCTAAATTACGTATTTTTGAATACGAAATCGTATGTTTTATTTACCCAAAATGAAAGATAATTTACCTCTCTTTTAGAAAATATATATCCTAAAGATAATGAATTTAATGTAAGACATAATTCTCACGATAAAGAACCGAGTGCAATCAATAACTTCAAGTTCATAACCAACCTGTTCTCTCGTCTGAAATGACTCTATAGGTCATTGTACCACACCTTCTAACAACACCCATGTAGTCATTTTAGGTGCACCTGAATATGCTGCCATCTACGTTTGGAAACTGTATAATATCGAACATCGAGTACGAGTTTACGCAAGAGAAACGACGGCAAGACTGGGTATCGAACTCGGCGTCTTTAGATTATCAGGCTAGCACGCATCTAATTGCGCCACAGCAAGTGGCTTGATTTGCAGCGGGTTTCGGGGATATATAACCCTAACCTAAACCCTAACCCTAACCATAATTTTGTGGCTATAGGTCAGATTAGTGGCTATACAACGCTCGAAATTAGCACAGGCCCGATGACCAAAAATCTCTGTCGGGCCACCAAAAAATCATAATTGCTCTATTTTAGTGGCCCGATTGGGCCAGTAAGATTTCCAAATGTAAATCTGAAATTTGACATTTCAAACATCGCCAAAACCAGGCATAAAAAACAAAGGAAATCAGTGGAAAAAATCAACAAAATAGCGAGCGCAAATCTGCTAACGGCGATAATCTGGAGAAATGTGCGTGATTAGACAGAAAAATTCATCTCGTTCTGGAGGTGCCTATGAAAATTATGACGTCTTGGGGAGACAAACAACAAAGAGAAAGACTGATTTACCCGTCTACTACTAGTGCATACAAGTAGAACTAGAAGTGTACACACATGCTGGTACCTTGTACTGGCCCTATGTATTATAAATGGGGACGGTATGTACATCAGCTTAATACAGCAATTCGCATAGCCACACACAGTCTAGTCAACTCTGCAACTATGCTTTGACTTGTCTTCAATTCAGTCCAATTTGCGCAAATTCGTTTGGGCAAGAAAGCCAGAAAGGCCTTATTATCTTTCAAAGCATCACATAATTTGAAAGAACTTCAAATATAGGACTCATAATAAGGTAGTACAGATTTTGTTTTATCTAGTTTTGTACTTTTGTAGATGTTTCATGCCAATTTTGTGAGAGTTCCAGTTCAGTCCCATGCATGTTGTTTTGTGTATAATTTCAACTTTCAACTTGTAAGTTGACAAAATCGCACAGAGAAAGGGCTGAAATTGTAACATTTCATCACTCCAAAATTACCTTTTACTGATTCAATGTTGGGTTTATATATTCCTTTATGGATTTTTGATCAGGGTGGTGATTTTAGATGTTATTTTCATTAATTAATTCTTATGAAAAGCTAAGATTACCGGTCACTGTTTTCTTTTGTTTTTCCCACACAACACTACATTGTAATGCTGCGCTATACGGGAACAATGTGGGACAGTACAAAAAAAGTTTGTCAAAATTTCACACAAAATTCTTATCTTAAATTCAACAAAATCAATCATGACTGGCCCTAAAAATGATACAAGTGTTATATGAACTTACCAAAATGGTCCAAATTATTCTTCAAATGTCGAAAAAAATGGAAAATCTGCAGTTTTGGAAAATAAAAAGACTGAGAAAATCTCAGTCGTGATCCCTCTCGAAAGTGTTGCTGCTATCTGGATGACTGTCATGTATTTCCCGCAAGCTTCCCACACCACACGTGTTACCGTATCCGAATTCTGACACGGCGTATCCGAATTCTGATACGGCGTATCCGAAATCGGATACGGCGGGCATGCTTGCAGATCGCGAGTTGGCTTGTTTTGGACAATAATAAGCGGCCTCCGCATGTTGCGGGCGGGCTTTCTTTGTTTACGATGGGACATCGAGCAGGAAGAGAAAGAAATGGAACTTATATGACGATTTTTGTAAGTATGACTTATCATTTTGAAAATGAAATTTTGTACAATAAATCATAAAATCAGCTTCAATCTAGGTATGCAATTTTTAACTTTAGATATGCTGTTCTTTTCTCTCTGTTTGTAGTTCAAATTGTGTCCCGTAGATTTTACCACTGTGAGCAGTAAATGGTCCTATCAGGACCATTTACAAAACATTGTAGATGTGGTTTTTCCTTGTTTTTTCGGGCCACCAAATTTCTGTTTCGGGCCACCAATATTGGATAAATACCAATTCTACTTGCCCGATCGGGCCACCAGCAAAAAAAAGTTAATTTCGAGCGTTGGGCTATAGGTCAGATTTAGTGGCTGTAGGTCAGATTTAGTGGCAATAGGTCAGATTAATGGCTATAAGTCGGTATATTATACAAGTCGGAAATTTTATGCGCGAGTGATAGTCTCTCTCAAGGTGCAGAAAAAATCAAAAGTAGGCTCTGCGACGCATTAACGATCCATACAGTTTCCAAACGTAGATGGCAGCATATTCAGGTGCACCTAAAATGACTATAATGGGTGTTTTTAGAAGGTGTGGTACAATGACCTATAGAGTCATTTTAGACGAGAGACCAGGTTGTTCATAACACACGTACACATGAATAGTTGTACGATAAGGAAGACCCCATTGTACAGTGTTGCGAAAAGACTGGATATGAGAGATATGAACACTCAAACTTGAATTGCAATAATCTTTGTACAAATCAAGCACAATTGGTTTGAATGGGAGTACTTATTCGGACTGCTGGTTTAATTGTCTCTCTTCTTTCAATTTGGCGCAAGTAATTTTTCACACTCTGTACAAATACAGTCGGTGTTCGCCCAAGCGTGAACTAAAATTTGTTTTGTTAGTGGCACTTGATAGATGAGACTACTGGGCATCCATCGACATGAAAAGATCTTCTAAATATTTAAAAATGTAATTTTGACTGATTTTTCAAAAGTGTAACGCTTTTTTTGATACACTCTGTATTGGAAGATTAATAATCAAAGATCCCCATACCACAATAAAATATTAGTTGCTAGCAGTACAGTGGTGTTTTGAGGTTATTAACAAACGGGTAATTTTCTTCTTCTTTTCCACAACTCAGGCCTAAATTACGTATTTTCTAATACGAAATCTTATGTTTTATTTACCCAAAATGAAAGATAATTTACCTCTCTTTCAGAAAATATATATCCTAAAGATAATGAATTTAATGTAAGACTTAATTCTCACGATAAAGAACCGAGTGCAATCAATAACTTCAAGTTCATAACACACGTAAACATGAATAGTTGTACGATAAGGAAGACCCCGTTTTACGGTGTTGCGAAAAGACTGGATATGAGAGATATGAACACTCAAACTTGAATTGCAATAATCTTTGTACAAATCAAACACAATAATAATTTCCAAATCAGTCAATAAAACACATAAATTACTAAACGTTATTACACCACCTCAAAATCATAAAAACACTGTTCATCTTCCAAAGATAATGATAATACGCCATTGGCATTCACGCATGACCGACTTAACATAATTCAGAACACTTGATTCTCCAAATTAAAGGAGGGGACGTTGTTGACAATATCAATGCGTTTTTCAACATTTCACTTTTGACTTTGCCCCATATTCGGATGTAATGCAGATTCCATGATAACATATTCATAGCAAATATCAATATAAAGGGGAGAATACAGGCTTTCCGATGATACCAATTTCATGAACGGTAATAAAGTAATAATAGATATATGAACGCTCAAACTTGAATTGTGAGGGGTTTACATGCGTTAACGAGGATTTAAACTCGCAAGAAAGCACGAAGACAATTACCTGAAGTAACGTCAATGATATAATGATAGAGATAGACGTGAATACTAGTATAATAAGGGTTTTAACACACTCCCGAGACATGCATGTACGTACCTCTACACTGGTCTGAGGAATTGGACCCTCTGAACCGGGTAATTGTTCCATTGGGACACTGCAGGCATTCCATTCCAAGTTCATCTGGTTGGTACGTTCCGATGTCACACGTGGAACAAGGTTTTACACCACTGAAAGATACATATCCTGGCTGGCATGTATCTAAGGTAAAGGAAATAAAAATGGTATAAACGAAATGGTTACTTGTGGCTCTACTTTATTTCAAACCAACCACCATTAATTCACTATGTATGATGATGTTACATAGGTATACCTGGGCTGGGAAGCAAAAGAAGTGTTATAACATATGTATATGCATGAATGTTACGTATTTATATATCAAACTTATATAACGTTACAGAATCACTCTCATCTATCATTAACAGTGCTGTAGTCGAGTCCACCCTGTCCGAGTCCGAGTCCGAGTCCGAGTCCCAACGGGAAAATCTTAATTTGCAATTTTGTTTATAACACATCAGTTTCATTATGATAAATGCCTTACAGTGAACTCTTTATAACATAAATAGTTGTCTGGTTCATTGTAAACTTCCATTTGTCAGAGAATGTATATATTTTAACTCTTCTTACTACAACAGTTATCTTCATAACAGACACCACCAAAGAAATGACAAATGGTTATCGGCAGAAATGATTTTGGGCAATGTCAAAGGTTATTATTACAGAGTATGAGACAAATTCAATAACAAAAAATAATAAAAAAAGTTCATAAAAAATGTGACAGACGGGACAAGAATTTAGTTGGTTTTTTCACCCTAAATTTCCCCAAAATACAGTGATAAGGAACTGCTGCATATATTTTCCTATTAAAGGTTGGCTGACAAGAAAACTACCTAAAATTGTGTTTTACTGTATCTAAGGTAGATTGTCATGAAGATTACTAATAAAAACATATTTTCCGCGTCGGAAAACCCAGTAAAATTTAAAAAAAATCAACTTTTAAATTCACTTTTGTAATCCCTGTAAAAAAAATTTGAGTCCGGGCGAAAAAAAATTACGTAATTTTTGTGACGTCACATGCAGGCAATCGCAGTATAGCTCGGTCAAAGACGTACACACTGAGTGCAATACTCACGTTGACAGAGAGATATTATTTCGATTTTGTTCAATATTTGCAAACAAGTTTATATCATGGACGATCTACACTCAGATGTGTGCTGCAAGCTGCTATAATTCATTTCTTAGAAATTTTCAGTTAAGCCTCAATTTACAAGCAAAAACGAGTTTGTTTTACAAGCAAATCTAGGCTCTGCATGTAAACCATGCACATTCCTCCGTGTTGCGGTCTGCTTGTGATGTCATGATCCGGGTTGCACATGCGCACATTCCCGCTCCGCTATGAATGACTTTTTTAGCAGTATGGAACGCCGATGCGAAAACAAGCAAACAAAGTTGGATGAAATTTACCTTTCTTGCACAACTTAAGGATTTCTTTGAAAAAAAAGAGTGGTATATCAATATAGGCACATATTTAAAGCTATAAACCTGAATCAAAGCCGGGATTTCACCATACATTTAAGGTTTACTGTCAAATGGATTAATGGGATATAACTTTATTTGCAAACAGTCAAGTTGCTGAAAAATAATCAATAATCAAATAATTAAAGTTAAGCATGAATTTCAGCAATTTTCTTATCCTTTTAAAGGGATAGTTGAGTTCTGGTAAAGAGAGTACTGTTTTAGTCAAACTGAATTTTAGTAACCAAAATCTGCACCATTATATTACAAACTAATAGTTATAACTCGAAAAGAATTTAAAATTACAAATGACTTAGTAAAGAGCCTGTTATCATTCCAAAAGGGCCGTTAAAACTCAAGAGGGCGCTCTCTAAACACTCATCGGTTTCAACCATTTTAAATAAAATATTAGGCATGTGATGTTTTGTTGAAATAGTGATTAGATTAGTGACTATTTTAAAACCTCTTTGGTAAATTTCTGAAAAGAGGAAGCATTAACAAAAAAATTATCGGCTGGTTCAAGATTATCGAATAAGTGTGGGGCCCCACATTTATTACAAATGGTTATGTTTATGGATAATTCAGCCATTTCTGAACCGATTTTGATCAAATAAAGTTTATTTTGTCATGAAAATTGTATGCTCTTTTGAATTTGACACTCAGTTTTTCATTATCTCGCCAAAAAAATTATTTTGTGTAGCGCCCTCTATACCAAAACTCAACTATCCCTTTAAGATCACAATTTTTAGCATAAAATAAAAACAAATTCTGAAAATTCACGTTTTGTGCCATAAACTGTCAGATATGAACATTTGATAATACTGGACCCAAGAGGCTAAAAGCCTAAAATGATTTTAAAATTTGGCCGATTGTAGACATTTTCATGGAATTACCACAAGTTATTACAATCAGAGTATGTCAGTACTGGAGTATATGTATCTATTATACTGATAAAGAGAAAAGGCATGCTACTTCACATTTATTTTAACAAAATGAATAACAAATATTGTTGTGTATAATTGTAATGGTCGTGTGCGTTCTGCAAAATTTACATTTTGCTTGATGTTTTTTTCTTTGTTGAACAAACTCTCTATGGTCCGTATACCCAAACAGTATAGAGTGGTGAAGTGTGATATCATCTATGACGTCATAAGCATCTTTTTTTAGAATTTTCTAATTTGAACTTCATATTCCGAAAGAGCGTCAAAAATAATGTCCAAATACCGAAAATCAATTGAATATGTTAAGTATTGGCTGAGATATGCCCATCCAAATGAATTTTACTTCAATGGGCAATCAGTGTTATAGTGCTCTGGTTCATAAAGTTATGAACCAGAGCACTATAACACTGATTGCCTATTGACAAACAATTCATTTGGACGGGCATATCTCAGCCAATACTTAACATATTCAATTCAGTATTTCTCGGTATTTGGACATTATTTTTGATACTCTTCCGGAAAATGAAGTTCAAATTTGAAAATTCTAAAAAAAAGATGTTTATGACGTCATGGCTTCTGTACTCTATGGCTTCTGTTCCAAAACATAAAACGACTAATCTCAACGTCTAGTTAGGCATGTAATAACTAGCGCTTGTTGAGGCGATTTTACGATCATTTTCCAGAATGCCACTCAAGTGAGCAAGGTACGCTAGAAGTAGAACAACAGGTTTGTTTTTGCTTGCGCTGGGTAATTTTATGAACTATAAATAGATGTGGGCAAACGGAAAAAATGCCGGTCTCGTTGCGGGTCTCGGCCCGATTTTCGCCCGAGTCACGAGTCACCATTGGTCAAGCCCGAGTCCGAGACCGAGTCTTTTTGGCTCGAGTCCGAGTCCGAGTCCGAGTCCGAGTCCGAGTCCCAAGAAATACGGACTCGAGACCGGTCTCGAGTCCGATTCCGGACTCGAGTCCTACAGCACTGATCATTAAAACATATTATACAATCTCCGCGAATTACGAATCATCTGAATAGTTTCCAATAGAACATTCGGGTGATTATGTCACTAAGGGTTCTTCTCTGATTTCGACGAAGACGCTGTTCCGGTCCTCTAAAGATGCGAATTGGTTACAGTCGACCAGCATGTTCACTATGTTTGAACCATTTTCGTTTTGTAATAGTCAACGGTCGTTCACAGTGACGTCATTAACGTTACATGTCATCTGCCTCATAATTACCTCCCGCACACAAACATGACAATCACACACACACACACACACACACACATACACACACACACACACACACACACACACACACACGAGCGCACACACCACACACATCAACCAACACACAGGCATGCACGTACATAATACACACATGTGAAGACGGCCTACACGTTTTTAGACGAACGTCAATTAAATGCTGAATAAACAAGTGTTCAGATATAACGTTAGCGTGCGCGAATCGCCGAAAAAACATTTCTTTGCCGTCGTCTATGTCGACGTAACATGCGAAACGGCCTACGGACGTGACATTTTAGATCAAACAAACTATATTATGAAATCGACTCTTAATTAAATGTACTACAGGGCGGCCACTCGATATTGTTAAATGATTTATTTTTATGTTACACCAATCTTGACAATTTTACGTGAAAGGCCTACATAAATAAAATGTATTATGTACCTGCTATAAACAAAAATCTCAAAAAACTAGGAAGGAAAAAATACATGAAACGTTTTACAAATATTAAGGTACTTGTTGTATTCTTCTGTTTCACAGTTGGACACGCCGAACGCGTGGAAGCTTGTTGTGCATGCGTTGGCACTAAACCACTTTATAAGCGGTAAATTATCTATTGCATTCTTTATAGTTCCGACCGTACAATGGTCGACTATTGCACGGCCAGTGACGTCATCAATTAAATGAGTGCTGTAGGCCTACTGGTTCACCCTACACGTTATTAAACGTACATTGCGCGTCGTGTGGACATGCAGGCAGCAAGCTGCATTAAGAGCTCATTTTCAAAAGGGGTTAGATCCACTTTTTCAACTTTTGAGTAAAGCAGGTTTCTTTGTCAAACTTTGTACACATGCCTATGGGAATATGAAAATTGAACTTTCTATATTTTAATTTTGAGTGAGTAAATTGTCCTAAAATTTGGATTCTACATAGTTACATAGCTTATTAATGTACTGATATTACTGGACTTACTTTTGTTGTTGTGTGTATTACAACAGCGGGCATGATTCATAAACCCAACCAAAAAAGTGAGTCCCCTAATCAAAATGGCGTCACTTTTTGACAAACTTGTTTTGAGCATAATAACTCGGCAGGATTGTTCCTATACTTTGTGACTAACTTCTGAGTGAAAATGAAGTTGGTCAATTGAGTCACGCATGAGTGAGCACACAAAGTGTCAATCTTTCCTTTGATGTGTGCTCACTCATGCATGACTCGATGGACCAATTTCATTTTCACACAGAAGTTAGTAAATAAGTGTAGGAACAATCCTGCCGAGTTATTTTGCTCAAAACATTTTTGTTAAAAAGTTATGTTATTCTAATCAGGAGGAGACTTACTTTTTTGTTGAGTTTATTCCAACAATACAGATCAATTAAACTCAACACAAAAATAAGTCCCCCTTAATCAAATAACATAACTTTTTAACGAAAAGGTTTTGAGCAAAAAAAAATCGGCAGGATTGTTCCTACATTTTATTGACTAACTTATGTGTGAAAATGAAATTGGTCCGTCGAGTCATGGATGAGTGACCACACATCAAAGGCAGAATTTTCACTTTTTGACTCTTGTGACTTTTGAAAAGTGACATTTTTCATTTAATGTGTGCTCACTCATGCATGGCATGGCAGATCATTTTCACAGAGACGTTAGCCAATCATTTTAGAAACATTCCTTCCAAGTTATGTTGCTCAAACCCAATTTGTTAAAAAGTTACGCCATTTTGCTTAGGGGGGGGGGTCATATTGGATCATTTATCTGGATTACATCGTTGTTATGCATATACTTTTACGATGGCGGCGAATTTTGTGTTATTGTCTGAATATGAATTATACAGTTGTCTTGACTGTGATTCTGTAAACACGAAAATGATGACTAAATATGCAGTGAAACGTCTTTAAAGGGATCTAGTAACTTTGTTGACATGTGCAAAAAGTAATGAATGGTCGATACAATATATATTATCGAAAATAATATCGCTTTGATATTCGTTTGTCTCGCAATGTATGGTCAACAAGGAATCTAAAAGATCCCGACGTTTCGTGTGCCGCTGCAACACTTTGTCAAGTGATATAATCTAATGTAAGCAATCGTGTTTCATACTCTTCTTTGGCTCCAAACGCACTATCTCGCATGAGCAAGTACGTTCCTAATTGTTCAATAACGGGCAAGGTTGATTGGCCGGTGCACACGGGTACTCAACCAATCACGGGACGCTGGTTCGGCTCGCTTGTTTCAAGGCTATGTCACAAAAACTAAAACGCAAAGGTAAAGGCTTTGTGAACATAAGAATCATATCACCAAAGAGGATGTGATCAAAATAAACGAGAGTGGACTCATTGATATCAACACGCCATCGGGACTTCAGAACAAGGTCGTTCTAGATGTACTGGTTTACTTTGGCCAACGGGGCCGGGAATCCCTCCGTGATATGAGAAGTGAGGACTACAAGAAAACAAGGACAAATTTTTGAGTGAAGAGATACGCTCTCAAAATCAATAAGGTAAAATGGGGACGAAGCCTTACGGAGGCAGATTGTATGAAATTAAAGATCATCCAAGGTGCCCTGTCCACAGTCTATTGAAATGCAAGGCATTGCGCAACCCATCATGCACTTCATTTTGCCGACCAACGTCGAAATCGCTAAAAGAAGGCCAATGGTACCACAGCGCTCCTGTCGTGTGTTCGTCAACACACTTGGAACCAAAGTGAAACAGATCAAAGAACTTGCGTGGTTTGTCGGAGAATATTCCAACCACAGCCTGAGAGCAAAGACGGTAACTACTCTGAACGACGCTGGCTTCGAAGGCAGAGACTTAATGACAGTTATTGTTCATAAGTCCGAATTATCTTTGAAGCACTACGCCAGGTTCAAAGAAAGGGAAATACACAATCAACAAGATAGCGACGGGTGAAACTCAAAACAGCTCGAGACGAAGCATCGCATGGTAGTACTGTTTCGGCTATTCTCGATCTTCAAAAGCAAGTCTAAATCTAGGTAGGTTGGGAATGAACATTGAGTCTCATCATCATCTACCATTCTAAGGACGGTCCAACACGTTCATCTCCATGGACCAGTCACATTAATGAAGAAAAAGAGGATAGATTAGCTTGTAAATAGTTTCAATTGCTTTAACTTGTTTAAGTTTTGGGGTTTGAAATTTGAATTGTTCGCTATAGTCAGTCAAGACATTGTTCAAATTGAGTATTTTAATGGAATAATCAGCCAGCAACGGCACAAACATCAAGAATAATTATTTCATGTTGAAACCCAAACTTGAAATAATTTGGCATGAAATGGAGATCCATTTTGTCGGCGTTCGAGTACTCTTTGAACTGGAAAGGAGCTTTTTGGAACGGCATCGTTTTGAAATTGTTAAGTAAGAAAATAATTCATTTTGTATCGAAAGAAGATGTTAAAAAAGGGAAATTAATGATTTGTTAATGCATGGGCAGTCTATTTCACTCAGCGTGCAGCCCCGTCAATACTATTTAACTCGCTACTTCTAGACCTGCAGCCCAGAGGTGCATCGAAAAGCGTACTACTACTGATTTCTGAACATATAAACATTTGGAGGGTAATGTAACAAATGTAAATAAATGAGTCTGACGGGGTCTACCCGGTGACAAAGGGCTTCTTTGCGCCTTCAAAATATGGCCCCTGGGAATAATCCGATGCTTCTATTTTGTGCGAATGTACCGTGTTAATCATCGCTCACTGCGGGGTCAGCGAATCAGGACACACTAGAAAATCACTCGTGCATCTTGCGTTCTTCGAACATTTTTACGTTGGCTGTTTTGAAAGACGAAATACACGTATAACACATTCAAGATGCTACCCCAACCCTCTTGCAAGTTAACAAGTATGTATTACATATCACAGAATACATATTGGTAGCACGTACAAATATGCCAAATGCCATAGAGTACAGAAGCTATGACGTCATAAAATCTATTTTTAGAATTTGCAAATTTGAACTTCATTTTCCGAAAGAACATCAAAAATAATGTCCAAATACCGAAAATCAATTGACTGAGATATGCCCATCCGAATTAATTTTACTTCAATGGGCAATCAGTGTTTAGTACTTGGACATTATTGTTAATGTTCTTTCGGAAAATGAAGTTCAAATTTGAATATTCTAAAAATAGATTTCTGATGTCACACATTGACGTCACACATCACCACTCTATATAGGTACATTTTAATAAACCCCATGATCAAAACAAGGTCAAACACAGCTTCCATTTACAAATTAGTGTATAAAACAATAAATATGAACCCTTATAATCCACTGGTCTACAGAAATTAATCCCATGAAAAAAAAATTGCCGTTCACACCACCTTATGAAAATAATATTTTAAAAACCCATACACGTGCCCAGGGGCGCTGCTAAAAGCCCCCCTCCCCACATGAAAGTGTTTAGAGCAATACCCCATCCTATAGTTACCCACCATGTCTTCGAGAAGTGTCCATGTAACGTTGTATGGTAACAATAAATGTGACCACTGTAAACAGTTGGTCACTATAATCAGGTTTCTTCGCATTCTACATGCAGCTTGGGTGCCACTACACACATAATTAGCTGCCCAAATCATGTGCAGTAGCTTCCTCTATCTGGGATGATTTATATCATTTAGTTACGGAAATATAATTTCTAAAAGTTGAAGCTCCGTTTTTTTTATAATCAATTTGGCGACTCGATTTCATTATTCATTTATTATTTCCTTAAAGGGATAGTTGAGTATTGGTCAAACTTAACTTAAGTACCAAAACCTGCACCATTACGGTACAAAGTAATAGTTATAATTTCACCATGCACGAAAAGTATACACAATTACAAACGACTACGTAAAACCCCTGTTACCATTCAAAAGAGCCGTTACAACTCAAGGGGGCGCAATTTAAAAAAATCACTGGTTTTAGCCATTTTGCATACAAAATTGTGCATTTAATGTTTTGTTAAAATAATGATTCAACAGAGATATCATCAACGACTTTTTAAAAACCTATTCAGATTTGTTTCCAAGTAGTCTTTAAGCATTGTTTTTCTTTCTAAAAAGTCTAAATATCCCCCGGTGATTTCCGGTGAATTATATTTTGAATAAAAATATACTTATGGATATTTCAGCCGTTTCTGAACCGATTTTGATCTAATAAAATTTATTCTGTCATTAAAATTGTATCTTCTTTCAAAGTTGAAAGTCAGTTTTTAATTATCTCACAAAAAATATTGGGGGGCATTTCGAGAAATACCAATACTCAACGGTACCTTTAATATCCTGTCTGTATATTTTATTAAACAGTACATAGTACGTATAACTTTGCGTTGTCGCCACGACGTAACCATAGAAGTTGATTTTCAATTTACCATGAATTAATAATAAATTCGACAAATGTTCTGGACATTGAAAAAATTACCCAAGCAGTCGGTGATATTCTTCGCTCCAAGTCCTCTCGTAGACTGCCCTTCAGGACACTGTGCGCATGTGAATTGACCATGGACGGATTGGTATGAACCCTTCTCACACTGAATGCAGACTTTGCTTGTGTTTTCAAAGTAAAAGCCCGCTCCACATAGCACTGCAATAAAAACACACAAAGTAAAATGACATTAAATACCTTTTCAAAATGTCCTCTATGAAAATTAGGCTCTAGAATGTTAAAGGATATTTCCTGAAATGACGCAAAAACGCACTGTTTTAAAGTATCACAACAAATATTATCTAAGACTAAAAGCAGAATGTAAATTCCATCTGATAAATGACATGTACGTACAGAAATTACTACCTTATTGTATATGTTGTATTTGTTCGATAATTTATTTCTGTTCCTGTATCCCAATACAGGAACAGAAATAAATCATCGAACAAATACAGAAGGCGAACTTAAGTAACTTATTGTTTTTAATTACTCGAGCACATACACATTATTATGATGCGCTGGTCACAGGCTGACGCGGCATGCGATGAGCTCCGGTGCGTACGAAAAGCAGACAATGTCAAACATTTATCCGCGCTCATGGCAGCTCATGCATACAATTGTGAATAATTGAAAACGTATGCCAAGGCTTAAATCCATATCTAAGCAGAAGATTTTGGACAGTTTTTGACAAAATGTAACTATTTATCTGACACACTATCATTGATTCTCGTAGGCCTTGTTCACACACGAGGCTGCCACAGCCTGCGAAAAAATGCAATGCGATCTATGTCACAGCATAGAATTATGAATAAACAAACCAACCACTTGTTATAACTAGAAGGCCCACTTATCGCGCGCAAGTCACGTGCCACATAGACTTTGTACATGGGCAAGATGGCGGAGTGACGCGATTTTTTAAGCCTCCCAGGTAAACTACCTCTACGTCATCGTGGTTGACCTACAGGCAATTCATACTTACGTCTAGCGCTGGCTCGGCACTGGATTAATCCAGTGCTAGACGCAAATATGAATGGAAATGTCTAGCATCAGTCTTGGCTCAGCCTCAGCCTAGCCTGGCATAATTTTGATGCTAGACACTCGTCTAGCACAACGTTGCGCATGCGCATTACGGTCTTACTCCCTCAGATTTGCTTAGTCATCGTTACGTCACAATAGAGGTTACGTCATATGAGCACAGTGCGCATGCCCAGACATGTCTAAGACATTTCCAAGCCACTGTTTGTATTCATACTTGCGCGTCAAATATCTACTGTTGATGCCAAGTATGAATGGTCGGCTTTTTCGTCTAGCACTGGATTAATCTAGTGCCGAGCCCGTGCTAGACGTAAGTATGAATGGGATGCTAGAAAGACTTGACCAATCATCATAATTTGAAGCGCATAGCCTATCGCGCTTATTTTCCTGCACACTGTCTTATATTTTATCACGCCTATTGCAACAATGAGATCCATGTTAACGTATGCATACGAAATAACATCCCATTCATACTTACGTCTAGCACTGGCTCAGCACTGGATTAATCCAGTGCCGAGCCAGTGCTAGACGCAAATACCGACCATTCATACTTGGCATCAACAGTGGATAACTGACGCGCAAGTATGAATACAAACAGTGGCTTGGAATTGTCTTAGACATGTCTGGGCATGCGCAGTAGAACACTCCTATTGTGACGTAAGGATGACTAGGCAATTCTGAACGAGCAAGACCGTAATGCGCATGCGCAAAGTTGTGCTGGACGATAACAGTGTCTAGCATCACAATAATGCCAGGCTAGACTAAGCCAAGAATGATGCTAGACATTTCCATTCATATTTGCGTCTAGCACTGGATTAAGCCAGTGCCGAGCCAGTGCTAGACGTACGTATGAATGGGATGTAATTTTCCTGAACTTGATGCGGTGACGACGCTGTGAACTGTTCTGTGATTTGTTCATGTAGTTCCCAAAGTAACCCACAATGCAACGTAGAGAAGTTTACCTGGTTTATGTAGTTCCAAAAGTAACCTACAATGCAATTATGATGACGTAGAGAAGTTTACGGTCACTGTGGTAGAGTGACACCCCCCCCCCCCCCCCCTCCCCCGGACAGTGCGCAGGACTAAAGGCGCGATAGGCTATGCGCTTCACATAAAGATGTTTGGTCAATTTTGTCTAGGTCAACCGCGTCACTCCGCCATATTGCCCATGTACAAAGTCTAAGGGGAACGTGACGTGCGCGCGATAAGTGGGCCATCTAGTTATAAACGGGCGGTTGGTTTGTTTTTTTAGCTCTTCTGCTCCAATATGGATACAATCATTGGCATACAAGTATTCATAATCATAAAGTACAATGAGCACAGTTATTACATTCACTTTGTTTGACATCTGAATGTCCTCCTTTCATACACGCACGGGTTCATCACACGGCATCGCAGGCAGTTGCGGTCGTTGTGTGACTGAGGCCAAATAGAATCAATAATAGTGAGTACACCGTCAAAACATAATCATACTTAAAATTGTTTTATACCAGACGCCATATTGATACAAATTTATTTGTCAAACCGTGAATTTATTAATCTTCAAGTCTGAAAAAAAAGAAGCTTTATTCCATTTGGGTTAGTCAATTTGGGTATTTAGCGGAATTGGAACGTGCTAATTGTTGTGTGTGGGCGTGGAGACTTACGTAAACCTACTCATCATGGGAGGGGATTAATGAATATATCACCCCCCCCCCCCCTATATGTGTGTTTGGTTCCATACTTATATACTTCATATTACGTGAAATTTCTGTCTCAGCTGCTCACCACAATTTCACGCCCAAAAATACAAAAGCTCCCTACTGTGGAAGGGGGACACCCCCTTCCACACCCTCCCCTGCTCGGTCGCTCCGCTTCCTCGCAATGTCTCCCCTCTACTTTTGAGAAGTTTTTGACGCCCTTGCTTAGTTTCATGGGAGCTCAATGCCCTAGACTATATCGATGGCTCTATGCAGGATCACGTGGATCCATCTCATGCAAGGCTCAATCTCTTCCTCGCTATGCCCTTTAAAAATACGTTAGGAGTAGGTTCAAAATGTCTGGTATCTAAAAGCTTCCGGGGCCTCCGCCCCCTGGACCCCAATTATTGTCCCCAAATGTGGGTGCCCCCTAAAGTCAGGTCTTTGAGCCATCAAGACACTTTCATAATAAAACTTCCCACCATGCGAATGTGGGGCTTTTAGCTCTCTCAGTTGTCACTGCTAGAAACATTTTCAAATGTTGCCCCCCCCGCCCCCCCCCCCCCCCCAATCGCAAACGATTGCAATCGCAAACGGATCGACGCCTCTGGCGTTCATGGGTCTGAATTACGAAGACTAATTTGTCCAGAGCGAACGAATCGTCCGGGATTCTATTGTCTCCAAACGTACGCGTGAATAGCATTGGCGCACTCGCATATGTTTAGCCCGTGCGGAACCAGGAAATAAAAGTGGTTCCGTAAGTGGTGGTAATTAATTGCTTTGTTTGTGAATTACACAACCCTTTGCAAAATGTTGGGTATCTATTTCATATCACAAAATGATACCAAATCACAACATTATGTGTTGTTCTTTGCCTGGTGGTCCCCTTTAACAGTGAATAACAGAGATGTATGTTTACCGCATGTGTACTCAATCTGATCCGCTGTAAATGGAGGCTCGCACTCAATCTCGGCATATTCATATGTGAATGAATCTTCTTTCAAAGTCAAGTTCACTCCAGGTACGCTATCGCCCAGGTCGAGGGAATTGGCCGCTATCAGGTCGTTGACAAGATTGATGCCGTTATCTTCTGCATCTAACACAGCGTCGTAGTCATTCATCGCTGTACTATTATCCACAGGCAGGCCGATCTTAAATTCCAATGTATATCTAAATGTCCCACAAAAGTAAACTGAATTATATCACAACAAATCCACAATCATTCAAACCAATTTGTACAATAATACTTGTTTATTGTACAATACCATAGTATATTTAACCACTTTTTCCAAAATCTATCATTTCATTTTTTAAAGTGCCCAGGCAAAAACACAAATTGCCTTATTTGATAACATTCAAGTATCCTTTTTGGTCAATATTCCAGCCTGAGTGTTTATAAAAAAATATATAATCACGATAAGAGAGAATGCCATATTTCCACCAGTTGTATAGCCATGCCCCTTAAATGGATAGTTGAGTTCTGGTAAAGATAGTATTTAGTAACCAAAACCTACTCCATTACATTGCAAACTACTAATTATAACTCCACCATGCTCAAAAGGAATTAAAAAATTACAAACGACTAAGTAAAAAGCCTTTCATCATTCAAAAAGAGTTGATTAAACTAAAGAGGGAGTTTTCCAAAAAAGCATTTGTTTAAACCATTTTAAATAAAATATCGTGCATGTGATGTTTTATTGAAATAGTGATTAGATAGAGAGATAATCAACAACTATTTAAAAACCTCTTTAGAAAATTTTTGAAAAGAGGAAGCATTTAAAAAAGAATTTTAACGGCTGGTTCAAAACTTTCGAATACTTGTGGGGCCCCACATTTATTACAAATTGTTCTGTTTATGGATATTTCCGCCGTTTCTGAAAGTTTATTATGCCCTTAAAATTGTATGCTCTTTCATATTTGACACTAAATTTTTCATTATCTCACACAAAAAACTATTTTGCGTAGCGCCCTCTCTAACAGAACTCAACTATCCCTTTAAAGGCATTTTAATACACTTGCAAACACCGCGGATTATTCTCAAAATTTGAAGAAAGCAAAATAATGACGTTAGTTAATTTTGCGGGACTTACCAATATGTTATACTTAGTTACTAACTTAAATTTTTTTAAATATTGTTGCGAACAAACTATCCCTAATTCTTACCCGAAATATGGTGGCTATATATTTGGTGGCTTTGGTTAGGTTTGGTGGCTAAACACAAAATATATATATACAATTCAAATCAAATTAAAGAGTAGCCTAAACTCTCCTCTTCAAGCAAACGTAGCATTGTCTTAACCATACGGCAGTATATTACGTGAATATATGATTGTTCAAAGAGAGCGCTCTGGAAAATATTTGTTAGGGTAAAAAAGGACAAAATGTTGTATTCATCTCATGAAAGAGTATCAAACAATATGATTCAACAAATACATGCAATAATTGCTTCACCACTTGGACTTACAATAAAAACGAAAGTGTTACTTTCGTCATTATGCGAAATGGCTTAAATGATATCCAGAAAGTTGTTTCGCCGTTACACAAATATTGTTCTTATTTCCACAATTTAACAAATATTTTTGAGAAATGTTAAACCAATTTATTTTCAATATAAGCTTTCATAGATAATCAAAATGTCACCACAATTTGTAAGACAACATTGAATGATTTTCAGTAAAAACAACTTATACCCCTTATGGGACACTTTTTTTGTTTCTAGATCATCGTAAAAGAAGGACTATCATACCAAATACCCCTGACTACACATTACATGATGACAAATAACTTATTCTTTCACAAATATTTTAATTGGCACCCAAATGATATCAAAGAAAATGGAAATTGCCATTTGTAGGTAAGATTCGAATCAGAATTAGAATATAAGTTAGTGGTTTGATGAAGTATAATATACAAATTGTATTTTGTATGGTCAATTATCACTATAAAGTAGGTCACTCGTATAAAGGTCAATCAAAGTTTTTTTTTTGGCAGGATGTCACGCGGATACTTTTCAATGTCACACCGTTACGCTAAACTAAAACGAAACCATTCAGTCAGGCAAATTTTCGAATTGCTAATACTTGTTAATGTCACTACCAAGGTTATTAGGGTGGTAGTTTGGATTTAATCTTACCAGGAAAGCATGGAATTAAAGAAAGGTTCATCACCTTCAAAACCCATGTCTTTTGGCCGTCACGCCATTACGGTGATTTCGTTTGTATATTATACGAAAACTAGCAAACATTAATTTTTATCTAAGAAGTGATTTATTTAGGTCAGACCCACTCGTACTGGAATGGGTAGAAAAGATATTTCACAAACAAGTTTTGTGGCTGGGAGGACAACAAGATAGCAGAAATTGTCTGCAATGTCACGCCGTTATCATTATGGAATTGTTCATATGTTTTTGATTTTGCTTAAAAAACTGCTCTCTTTATGTTTTTAATTGTTTTAATGTTATACTGGAATATTGAAATGATTTGGCAGTCATTACTGTGTTATTAAATACGAGCATAATTGCATTAGTGTTGACTTTGGTTAACAAATACAAAAAGCGTAGGCAATAACCTTTTGTGTTTTGTTAGCATGATTACTTAAAAGCTTACGCAAAATTTGGCGTTTCTCTTCTGACCCTCTCATTCGCTTCCTCATTCAAATAACGTTTCTGCCACGGAGAGTACCAGTGATGATTGATCGGGCGTTCATCGATGCTTCTCCTTCTCCGATTAGTGATCGGTCCACAGGTAACAACGACATTCTCAATTGTACACACGTCCGCCCCTGAACAGTATGGACTACTAAACAGGGACATGTTGAACAACTGTACAAATTGTGAGGCAATGGCATTTTTGGTTTCGTTGGAGCCGCAAGATCCACTGTAGTAGAGTAGACTGCTGGGGAGATTAATCCTGTCAGTTCGTGTCGTTGCTGCATGAAACATAAATAACATTCACAATGTTTTATTATAAGCCCAATGCTGCTGGTATTAACCGAGGTGACTTTAATTGGATAAAATATGCATACTTCCTGCAACTAAATTGGCATAGAAAGTAAAATTAAATATCCCGTAAAGGGGTACTTTTTGCGCGTCCGGCCCGAGAATTGTAAACAAATAGGGGTGTATTTGACTGTTCATCCGGATATTTATTTTTAAAAGGGGTGTTCCTTTTCTCTCTCTCAATCTCCCTCTTTGGACTCCTGAGAAATTAAACAAATATCTTTGTTTACATTATTTGAAAATCAAAGAAAAATGGATCAAATCCCGGGATCAAATTCCTGCTAGCTCACCTGAGATAGGTGGGTACATTGAGCAGTGTTCCGGATATAGGGGGCTCTCCAAGGCAGGAAAAGCCTGCGAAAAGCCCGCAAAAGGGGGGTTCAGATATGTTGTCAGTCCTGAGATAGGGGGTGCTTTCAAAGGGAGGGAACGAGCTATACGCGTAACCTTAATAATACTGAGTGGGGAGGGGAGCCAGGGGTGACAACTTATTGATTATGAAATACAACAATTTGCACTATTTTTTCAAATTCATGGTCCTTAATTAATTAGTGTTAAAGTCTTGGTTTATAAATACTTGAACATTGATTAACCCTAAAAAGGCCGGGTTATGTGAGGTCTTTCTACGGCCGAGGGGAGGAGCCCTAAGATCTCGGTCGTGAAACGGACGATCGCGCAAAATTTGCAGGTATATCAAGTAAAGTATATAGCCCTACGGTATATTTTTTTTCTGAACAATTTTCCTTTTTATGGTAATTTTGGAAAATCTTTCAAGGTCTTTGAATTAATGATTTGTACTCGTAAATTACATATTCTTTACAATTAAACATTGATTTTCACTAGTTATATTATTTTAACCATTTCAAATAATAATACAACAACCGACATTAAGAAAGTTGGGTTATTCTCATGTGTTTAATGGTTCTATAATTTACTATGTATATCTTTGCTTTTTACTGATATATGTCATTGTTTTTACTATAATTAGGTGGGCTGTACATCATACAGACCACCTCATAATTTCGTTAGAATTGCCTTTATTTATTATTATTATTTATTTTTCTTATTTCCAATCACTTTTTTGTTAGCAAGATAACTTGAAAATGGCTCAATCAAGTGCCTTGAAATTTGGCACACATATATATAGGCATATGGACAAAGCAAAATAAGGTTTTGAACCCTGACCTTGACTGATGACGTCATCTAGGCGCCATTTTGTAAAATTTTCTGAATATCTTCTCATGATCATATCTTCATAACGAAAAGTTGTTTCTCATTCATATTTATCATGATCAAGGTCAATATCCGTCCGGTCAATTTTCAGGTCAAAAAACGCGCGCGCATGCGTACGTGCGCGCGTCAGCGCGCGCGCAAAATTTTAAAATGTTCAAAATCGTCGCAAATTCATTTTGGATACGTTTTAGGCCATTTTAAGCATTTTACGAAAAAAACGCGCACACGCGCATGCGTGCGCGTTTTCGCGCGTACTGGCATTTTGCAACATAGAATCGCCGAATTTTCTCTGTTATCATATTTAGCCCATCTCTCCAAGCATTTTGATACCTTGTTCACCTTTTTCTGACTAGTAAAAACGCAATGAGCTTCCGTTCAAGAAACATGTCCGTGCGCGCGAGCTCTTGTAATACATAGCATATATGGGCAAAAACATGCCTATACAAAATTCATTGTAACTCTTCAGAATGGATGGGAACTCCCAAGTTTTTTTTCATATTTGGATAGATTATGAGTCGGAGATATGATTTCATGTCTCATTTGATCCTCAATTAACTCATGGCGTCATCATAATGGCCTCCGAACTCAAAATTTCAATTTGCATATTATGACGTCAGCATATTTTGGAAAATTTATTGTATCTCTGTAAATGTTGATCGATTTTCTTCCAAATTTTGATATGTTCTAGCTCAGACAATTTTCTACAAATGTAATAACCACGATTTTTCATTTTGACAAAGGCATCATGGCGTATTTTCGCGATTTAAGGAGGCATGTCATTTTTTAACATTTTGCGTGTATTCTCTATGGGACATGACTTTTTTTCAAAACTGGATTCTACATTCCCGTCTTTCGCGACCAATATCTTCTTCGTTTTAGCTTCGTTTACGCTGAACTTCGAGTATGTTGTAGCTGAGACAATAAGCTATCTCAAATGAGCCCTTGATTATGTCTTTAATTTTAGTTCGACCAGCCCACCTATACTTGTTCTAAACAAGTATTACAATTCTAGTTCTTACTGTAATTCAACTATTTTGCCTCTCAAAACAAATACCAAAAATGTAGGCAAGACCTAAGAACCACTGTCATATCTCTTTTTAACCGAGCATGGTGGCTTCGCGATTAGAGTGTCCGCCTCATGCACGGGATGTCCCGGGTTCGAACCCAGACCGGGTCATACCAAAGACTTAAAAAATGGTACCTTCTGCCTTCTAGCCAGACGCTCGGCATTTATAGAATGAAGAAGGGAAAGTTAATCACGCGAGTTACCAGAGGACTGGCCCCCTTCTGTAGCTTTCGCTACATTTAGTAGACGTGTGGCCTAGGGCTAGTGAATCGGAGATAGGCGCCGCCTTATGTGCCAAAATTGGGTACGGGAAGGACTTTAACTTTAACTGTTTAACTATCTCTTTTTATGAAAACTGATATTTCCATATGTTTTTTACACAAAACAACGAGCGATTTTCGGGCTGACATGCAAATACGAAAGGTCACGTGTCTTCGTAACGGTAGGTCTGATTTTTGAATAAATATGCAGAATGGCCTCTGGCCTTATTATAATTAA
>JBAMJV010013507.1:0-53073 GCA_037951105.1 Echinarachnius parma
CCATTTTTGTACACAAATCACGAAAATAAAATAAATTCTAAAACACGTGTTTGCAAAATTTATGCTAATCCCATCTACACCAAGAACACACATTTATACTTATTTATCTCTGTTATTCTTTTTTTCTACCAAAAATATATGACGAACCTGGGTATGTTGTAGTAGTAGAAAGCATACTGGTGAGCATAGTGCTTATTATAGTGGTGACAGTGCTCGGTGTGCTATTAGTATCCTCCCCTGTGGTAGTCATTGTAGTGCTTAGCGTAGTCGTGATATCTATAAGAATGGCAGATTTGAAATAGGGTAGGGTTTGACAAAACTCGTGATTTAAATACAAATCGGAAAGTAATTTATTTGCTTTCATTTTGATGTACTGTTATATTAATATACAATGTTTCACAAGTATCATTCCCATGTATAATACATAAAATAGAAGAAAAATACATTTTAGAAAATGTATTCCGAAACAAATGCTAAGATTTCTTGCTTAAATGTGTTTATGGAATACAGGCCCAGACCGATCATGTGTCCTAACGTACCTTTGAATGCGAAGTGACACCGCCAGGACCAAAAGTTACTCTCAGGCTTACATTGCATGATTATAAATGGATATACATGAGCAATGTCTTTTCTTTTTTTTTTTGGGGGGGGGGGGGGGGGGAGTAGTTACATGTGTGGGCGGCATTTAAAGATGGCGCTGAATTGATGGCGAATCCCGCTGTTGAACATTTTCGTATTTCGTAACGACGATAGCCACTGTATAGACGGGGTACGCACTAAGAAATTAGGGTAATATTCGGCTGCAAAACGCTGCTACAGAATAGCGTGTTTGTATGCACCTAAACTAGGGGTATTGGCACCCTAAGGGCGAATTTGTGCACCCCGTAGGCTGGAGACCATACTTTGGGTTGCAAGATTGCACCCTTAAATGTTCGGTTATTTATTAAGTGTGTGCCTACTATAGACGGGTGTTCACTAAACACATGGTTGATCGTATCTATAAAGCACAATTCATTACTCAAGGCGCCAAATCAAATTACATAATGATATATTTATAATAATCATAAATTATTTCAGAGTGAATTCAATCAGGGTTGCCATTTGGCCTTTTTTTCGGCCAGATTCCAGAAATCTGGCCGAATAAAATTTAGTTTGGCCGTGAAAAAAAATAACTTCACGGCCAAACAAATTTGGCCGAATTTTGGCCGTAAAAAGAAAATCTGGCCGTGAATTTTCATTTCTGGCCTTTTTCACAATTAAAAAGAAAATATATCCTTAAACCTACTTTAAAATGTAATAAAACTTGAAATAATGTGTACAACATTCGTATCATTTGCCATGCGAGCGAGAACGGGCCAAACATATAGTACATTTGCGAGTGCAGTGCGACAGTATGCTATTCACGCGTATATTAATTTGGAGAGAATCCCGGACGATTCGTTCGCTCGATCTGGACGTACGGACAGAGCGCGTTGATAGAAACACGCGCTCTGGACAAATTAGTCTTGTTCGTAATTCAGACACATGAACAATGCGTTTTTGTATATATTTTTTCTGGAAACATATTTTTGTGAATTTGTTGATAGAGTGGACTACTAAAGGTTCATTTATTTAAGAATATTATTGTTGGGAGATAATGGCACGCCTAAACTCCCATACCCATCTATTCACGTGCCGACCAGCACGTACAAATTTGACATAACTATTTCTATTAGACCTACAGTATTCCCCTTGGCCATGACATCTATGTCAGACCCGAGTGTATTTTATATCCGAACTTGTTTTCCGTTTTTCTTCTAAATCTTGCCGTTTTCTTACTAAGATCTGTTAAATCAATATCATAGGCATTATTTAAACATTGGGAAATGTATGACAGTGTGTCGAGAGCCTGACTTTTTAGAGATTTTGCATGGGGGTATAGGCTATATACTGCTTTTTTATGTAGATACAATTTGGCCGTGAAATTTGGCCGTGAAAAAAAAAGTTTGGCCGAATTTGGCCGTGAAACGTAAAGAGTCTGGCCGTCAAGACTAGCCGCGATCTGGCAACCCTGAATTCAATCTTACCGGTTGTAGTTGTCATGATAGTGGTAGGGGTAGTGGTAGGAGAGGTGGTAGGCGGAGTGGTACTGGTAGGGGGAGTGGTAAATATTGGTCGTGCTGGCAAGGCAGGAGGCGGTCCCGTACAACCACACAGCCCGCCAGCTGAGTCGCTCTTGAACATGTTGAAACATACTTCTTCCATTTTCGCCTCAGCAGAAAGCTTCCTCACTGAAATAAAGCTATAACGGGAAGATAAATTTAATAAAATCAACGAATAACTGATTGATAGTATTATAAATTGCCAATAATGATGTTCTAGTTGACACTGCAGTCGAGTGGCAGTATTGCTGTGCCACCCCTTTCCAGAAGAAGAATATATAAATAAAACAATATAAAAAAAGACTACCTGGTTAACGTTTACACAAGAGGGACGATAACGTATAATGAAAGTTTACAATAATGGTCACATAAATATTGAAGTTCAGTTGTGGTGCCTAGTGTACTTACTCATCCTCCTACATCGTTTTGGAAGAATACTCATTTTGTCCGTGCCCTAGCATACATTTTCTACACTTGAGTATAGCTTTAAGGGAGAAGGAGTTAAATAACAACAAAGAATAGTTGATTGTTTTAATAATAATAATAATATCCACTATTTATATAGCGCCTATCACGATTGATAATCATCTCTAAGCGCTTTACAATTTTATTATTACCCCGGTCATAGGATACAATGCAAACCAGCACACATTGTGTGCACCATCTCCACTCCCTGGGGAGCATTCCTTCCAAGCGCTCAGTGGGCTCAAGAAGATCGTTCACATAAAGGCTTTCACCTCCTACCTGTCCCCATTTATACACCTGGGTAGAGAGCAGCAATAGTGGATAAATTGTCTTGCTGAAGGACAAACGCCGTGGGCAGGGTACGAACTCGGGATCTCATGATCGGAAAGCGCGCGCTCTACCAATCTTTCAAATTGACAACTGTTAAGTTGTGTTGTGGTCCTGTCCAACTACATCCCGCCTGCATCTATCTTAAAGCACACTCTTCCATCCTATCTCAGTATTTGGTTACTTCAGTTAAAGACAGGTAATCATTTTCAAAGATGACAATAGATGCTAATACGTACGAAAACAAGGACTAAGGTAGTTCATTTATATTTGTATGAAAATTAAAATATATTGATGGGTCATTATGAAGTATTGAAGAGTAATGGTGACGCTGTGCAATTTGAATTTCAACTACTTTGCTATTAACATGATAAGCTTTACAATAGCTATAATGGGACTAGAATATTTCTGTATTTATTGCAATGTTTAATTTTAAAATATAGGTTTTCCCGGCCAACTGCATACTTTTCTCACTCAAATTCATTTGAGTTCCCGCGTATCGTGTTTGCAGACGAATTCGTTTATTCAATTTCGCAATCGCAACATCCAAATTCATTTCTTGGCACCCAGTTATCAGAGCAATCAAAATCATGCAACATGCCACCCAATTTGTTTTGGGGCACGTGTATTTATGTTTCATGCATTATGGTTCGTCAGTTGAGCTCTTTTTTTGCATTCAATTCCATTATACGCAAACATGTTTACACTTCGTGCAAACATTTTCGCTATTTGTATATGTTCAACCACACTAACTCACACATACATACATGACAATCAAAATAAAAATGCCAACATACGTATGTACAAGTACCATATCTACATGCGTGTACACACATTATAATTTTACTAATTTCACAAATCGTCCAGTACATTTCAAATTCGTCACTCAGTCACAGATGTGTTCAGCAACTGAGACCGACGAATTGATTATTGTAATCGACGAAAATGCGTGACGAACGACTAAAATTGAATGGACGTTTTGGGAAATTGCTCGACAATAGACGAAATTGAAGTTAGCATTGGCACATTTTCGGCTTCCCGGGACGAAATTGAAGTACAATGTTTGTTTTTTGCTTTTCATATCATGTATGTATGTGTGAGTAAGCGTGGTTAACGCTAGATATAGTGAAACTGCTGCACGAAGTGTGCATTTGCTTGCGCATGAAATTTAATTTTTAAAAAGGAGCTCAACTGACGAAACATGTTAATTTGAATGCACGAAACATGAATACACGTGCCCCAAATCAAAATTGGTTGCATATTACATGATTTTGATTTTGCTCATAGCAAATAAATGAGTGCCAATTAATGAACTTGGATGTTGCAATTTTGAAATTGAATGACCGAATTCGTCTGCAAACACGATACTCGGGAATATGATTGCCCCTAAAATTAATTACAAGTATGAAATTGGCCGGGAAAACCTATATATTAAAGCTTATATACATGTTCAAAGAATTTAAGAGTCTGATGATGACATTTTACTTACCGAATACAGTTCATGTAGCCTATGTTTTTTTTTACGATATACTTTTATGTATGTGTATTAATGGGAAACAACACAACATTATACACACAATCAAAACATTATTTCATAATAACACTGTGACAGTGCTTACCTGTGAATCTATATTATACAAAACACCGCCTATTAGTGCTCTTGAAATCCAAGCCGAGTCCATCAATTCGAAGTTCTTAATTCAACTGTCTGGTATCTTCAGAATACACGTCCAGTATTTTCAGGCGCACATTGAATCAACGTACAATGAAATTATACAAACACAATTTCACATTGTATATATAAAAAATATCCCTAATGTAAGCTGTGTAACAATGCCATGTTCATGCTCCGAGATTTTAGTAGTGTTGGACTTCATATGTTTTTTAAGTCATGCACTTCCTCGTTGGATTTATGTGTACAAAAATATGAATAATATCCACCTGCAGACAGATGAATTATAATTTTAGATTATTATTTCTATCCTGTTATGTAGTGTACGCACCTCCCCCCCCCCCCCCCCCCCCCCCCCAACAACAAAAATAAAATGCAGAAAGGTTAACTTTGTATCAGTCTCGCCCATCTACCAGGGTCTTGGTCTAACCCTAGGTCTCGGCCTCGAAACATGTCATCTACCAGTGTCTCTACCAGTGGTCTAGGCCTCAGAAATTTGGCCGACGAAGTAACCCCCCCCCCTCCTATTGAACAAATTCTGGGTACGCAGTGCCGCCCCCCCCCCCCCCCTCCACTTTCGGACAATCGTGGCTACGGGCCTGGTAAATGTGGCATTGTGTTCCCTTTCCCCTAGAAATAAAATATATAATATGGGCGTCGCCGTGTTTCTGCGGAAGTAAATCACATTAATTCATGTTCGAATTACATCGGCGCACGTACATAAATCTTGGCAGTCATATACTGGGTCGCCTAAGAAAAGGAACGGGGCACTACCCGAAATAAAGTAACAAAATATTATGTCCACCGGTCAGGGTGTCTTTTCCAATGAAAATCAATACAAGAACAGTCATTTTGGTCGAGTAGTGTTTGTTTTAGGGCGCTGTGAGTGACACCATGTCAGGTTCCCATTTTTGTCAATGTTTACCAAGTCAGTGCCTGATAATCGGACTTACTGCCCGTCATAGTATCGAAAAACTATGCCATGCATTATCTCTGCACACAGTTGAATGCACGCTAAAAGTTTTGGTGTTTAGATACCTAATTGAACTCATCTAGTCGATTGTGCGCTCGCTTTACGCACTCGTATAACCTTTGTACTCCGTTGTTCGCGCACAATTAACCCATTGTGAACTGCCGTATCGATCGACATTTGCATTTGTATAAACATGAATACGCAAAGCTCGGGCAAGGGTGTGTACGCAAAATCTGATTTATTGGCCTGTATAAACTGGTCCCTTTTTTAAGTAAAGGAATCTCGATGTATGTTAGGTCAATTGATTAAATGGGACCACCAGGCAAAGAACCGTTGTGTGATATTAAAGGAACTTAGTAACATTGTCCAAATTCTCAAAATAAAATTCTAATTCTAGCGGTTCCCTTATACCTTGTTGTATTCGTATTAACAATCTCAAATTTCCCTTTCGTTACAAATATATGTATGATAGAAGTATTTAGATAAGAAAAACTCCGGGCGAGTTTTTCTTCTGTGTACAAAGTGAGTGCAGTGAGTTACTGAATATCACTTTGCATTTTCGCTCATTACTTGGCCATACAATGTCCATTTGACTTGAAATGTTCACACAATACCCTGTGGATATATGAGATAACAACAATATACATTGCATCAACCATTCATCACATTTTGCACATGTCAACAAAGTTACTAGATCCCTTTAAACAAATGCTCAACATTTTTCAAAGGGCTGTGTAAGGGGTAGTTGTTATGATGATATGACTGACAGGAAATGCGATTTATAAGGCACTGACTTGGTAAAAATTGACAAAAATAGGAACCTTATATGGTCTCACTTAAAGGGCAATGCAACTCAAGAATATAGTTTTTATCCTACTTTATACATCGTGATATGCTTGTTTATTATACGTAACATTACTCCGACTCAGATTTCTGCCTTGGAAGAAAATGTGAAAATACTATATCGGCTACACCACTATTCACGCGAACACTAAAGGCCGCCATTATTAGGTGTGTGCGGACTATACGGTCAATGATATGCATTAATGCATTTCAATAACACCAATTCAAACCATTGTCTGAATACTTGTAGATGCTTTGACGAGTCCGCAAATCAGTGAAAAGCTTTTTGTTCGGCCCTAAGCACATACGTCAGAGTTTTTAAAGCATGTCGGGTAATTACAAGAACATGGCCGCTTCCATCATCTTTTGCCGCCGTAAGAATTAGTAAAATGTTGTTATGTTCACATAAGGATTTCATGCGATCCAGTAGGCCAAAATTGCCAAGTTATGTATCAAATCAAATGTCTGTTCACCCTCTAAACGATAATAATAGCCGAAAGCCATAGTTTTATTGTCCTTTAAGACACCCTAAAACAGAAAATACTCGACCAAATTTACTGTTCTTGGTATTTTTTTTCTTTCTAAAAGATGCCCTATCCCGTGAACCTATTCACCACGTTTCTTTATTATGGCAAGTACCCCGTTCCGTTTTTTTTTTGGGGGGGGGGGGCCACCCTGTATACATTTTTTGTTCTGGACTTGTTTATAGGAATACTGTTTTTAAGTGGCGGTACCCTTTAACTAAAAACTGCGAAGTAAACGAGGTAAATGACTTCACTCACCTTCTGTCTGTTTATGTAGTGCGTGTGCTCCATAAACGGGGGTACTTGCAGGGGTACCAATTTTGTCGTAATTGTTAAATATTTTATCAAAATATGCCATCACATTTCAGGTATTTTAATCGTTTATTTTGCCGATACTATTTGTAATGTTCTTATTTATTTTTGTAGCTAGCAAATAGGAAGAAAAGCATGAATTAATATGTTTATATTTCATGTAGATTTTACATAGGGTTAGAATGAAATAGACTGGCCTAGAGTGATTTTCACAAGAAACGTATAGTATTGCTTCATTGACGTATCGGATTTTGTTGAGGATCGTTCCATTTAATACTCGTTGATGATGTATGCGCAAAAAAAAAGGTTGGGACAAGTTAAAGGGACTTAGTAACATTGTCCAAATCCTCAAAATAAAATTGTAATTCTAGCGGTTCTTTTATACCTTGTTGTATTCGTATTAACAATAAAATCATGGGACAGCTTTCGGTTTTTCAAATTTCCCTTTCATTACAAAGATATGTATGATTGAAGTATTTAGATAAGAAAATCTCCGGGCGAGATTTTCATCCCTGTACAAAGTGAATGCAGTGAGTTGGTGAATATCACCCAATATCACTTTGCATTTTCGCTCATTACTTGGCCATACATTGTCCATTTGACCTGAAATTTTCACACAATACCCTGAGGACATATGAGATAACAACAGTATACATTGCATCAACCATTCATCAGTTTTTGCACATCTCAACGAAGTTACTAGATCCCTTTAAAGGTTTGGAATGTTTTATTAGTATAACATAGTTATCCAAAATCATTATTTTGATTATCAAAGTAACACATTTCACCAATACGCTCTTCATTTAAAACATACTTTTTTTTTACATCACAATCTGTTCAGAAAGAGCTGAACTATTAGTTAATATATCCGATTGAAAATAAATGTGGAACCCATATTTATTCAACCATATAACCAAATACATAAGATGCGTTTTACGTTTTTGAAAAACACACCAAAGAGGTTTTTAAATAGGTGTTAATGATGTTTCTATTGAATCACTCATTTATCAAATCAGCATGTTTTCAGAGAGCGCCCTCTTTTATTTTAACGGCTACTTGTTTTTAATAACAGCATTTCAAATGAATGGTTTTTACATTTATCTACCTTTCGGGCCTGGTGGAAACATTTACTAATAGTTTGTAATGATATGGTGCAAGTTTGGGTTACCAAAGTTTGACCAAAATAAAAGAGGGATATTTTTAGATTAGGGATACAACACAAAATATAACATGGATTCATGCGAGGCACCAGTTGAATGTATGGGCCTTCGGTAACTTCAATAGTTTTTTTGTATTAAAGTAACCTTTGAGCCCATAGTTTCAACAACAGCATCTCAAGGCCTGGTAAATAATGATGTTTACTTAGCCATATCATCATCCAAATTTAACTAAGCACGACAGCTGCTGTAGGGTCTGAATGCTACCAACATGTCATGAACATGAGTTTAAATGACGATTTGGGGTTTCCCCTTTTTTGTTGACAATGTGTATAGTTATATGGAATGAACTTTGACGTGCGTAATTGTTCCTTGTTCTTTATGTATGTATGCTCGATAAGTGAATCAAAGGTTAATGTGATAACTACGTGATTTGGTACTCATATCCTACACAAGCTGTTTGTGTGTGGGTTGTATGTGAATTTTTGTTGTTGATATTAATCATTTTATGCACCAATAATCTGATTACCATTGATAACTATATCTTATTATGAAGAAATGGCACGTGAGGGGTAAACAACCTACTTATACATTGACCCCAAATATGTTTTTCCTACATTGTCAACAAGATTATATCATGTAATCGGTCAAGCACCGATATTATACTTGAACAAATGCAATACATCTTTAATTGATCATTTAATAATTGTTTGTATTTAACTTTATTTTACCAATTAAGCATTGTTATCATTTCTTTTCATTGAAAACGATTATACGAAATTAAACTAGTCATACAAATGTGTTTTGTTTTTTTTATGATAATTGTGCAGGATTTCTATGCACAATGAATTTCTATGGAAAATTAGTAACTCTGTGAATAATTTGGTATTCATGTTGTTACTGTTGTGGCACAATTCTATTTCATATGCTTCCTCAATCTCATGAGTTAAATTAGGTAACTTTCCGAGTGCCCGCGTTTGACTCGGGTCACAGTATTCCAATGAGAATTAGATCTACTGATTTGTTCATTTATGCTCACAATTATATGAGTTTTGAATTAATTGTATATGGGCAATTTATTCCATCGGGAATTAACCCTCTGATTGCTAGTCTCTTGTCACCATGGTTGCAATATTCATATAAGAATTAGATCTTATGATCTAGGACTACCAACAGTCCTTTCTAGGACTACCACAGTCCTATTCAGGACTCACCAATCCTCCCCTCTCACGTGGTGCAACCGCAAACCACGCGTATTATATACACCACCATGGAAACCGGTACTTACAAGCAACATTTGTATGTTATGATTTGTTCCTCAATGTTCACCATATATAAGTAAGGAATTAATGATTTCTTATCAGGCTTATCCTAATTATAGGTATACCAGAATTAAGCGATTGATGTAAACTTGTCTGAAGAAATGAGCCAGGTCGAATCTTGCAATGTAATTTGACACAGCCTCTATATCAGAGGGTTGAAGTAATCCGTTAAATATTAACAAAATGCAATACCTACAATACCACTTAAAATTATAGTATTTTGTAATGATATAAAGCACATTTTATTCACCCTCTCAATGTCATATAGAATCAGCACAATACGCTAAGAAATATGTACATAATAGTCAGTTACTTGTTTTCCTCGTTTTATTCAAGCTGCTGACATATTGGTTAAATAACAAAAGTCGAATACACATTACACTAATTTACATTGTTTGCTTTAAATTATAAACAATATTGTATCATACACTACCGGTAATTACACTAAATATTTCATATACGGTTTAACGATATACAGATCAAGGCAAGACATAACATTTCACAAACATATTTAGATCAATTATATCGAATGATGTTGTATGTCCATATAACGTACAGTAAAGGACCTAAAGAATACAACGTACTTTGGCACTTATTCCATAGTTGATGACTTGTAAAATAGATCTGCCGAAAAAAAATCAATGAAAATAAACACAGCAGTGATTTAAGACTAGTTTTCTGATGCCAAATCTCATTCAGTAACCAGTTTACGCCCCACCCACATTTAGGGTCCAGAATCGGCAGCGTGATTGACATGTGATTGACAATTCATTGGCTTACGTCATGACGCGTCATCTACAGCATTTAATTCATTAGTCCGTACTTTAGATGACGTCACATTTTGGCGATTTAAAAGGGGCGTTCCCAGGACAATTAGATATTTACTAATTACCCCAAAATTGATTGATTTCATGAGAAATGACTGCCAAATTCTTTTTCTTCAGGAAAAATTACATAGAGAGAGCCGAATTGTGAAAATTAGGCCATCTAGACGCTATAGGTCCTTTAAGTGCAAGGAAAGATGATAACGTTGTTGGAGTGACCCAAGTGTATTTTAAATGCTGGATCGAATATGACTTGTGTATGTATGAGTTACGTGCGGGTGTGTGTGCGTGTGTGTGTGCGTGTGTGTGTGTGTGTATCTGCGTGTGCGTTTATGTGTGCCTGTATGTGTCCTATATTACATTTAATAGTTGGAAAAGTGCTTAGTACTGTAACATGAAGGCGCTACATAGTTTACAAGAACAATGTAACATTGTTACTCCTTATGATCATTATCATTTAAATTGCGGGAAAAAAAATTGTAAAAATAGTTATATAAAAAATATATATATATATTTTTCCAAATTTCATTAACATCAAGTTGTCAATTAACATTTTATAATCAAAACCAAATACAATATACATGGATAAACACATATTCCCTTTATATACATGATTCACGAAAATTATGATTTTGAAACATAATTACGTACTATTCTACGTGTTGCACATATCAGACCGCAGTTAAGCCAGGTTAAAAAGAATATTATATACCGGTCTAACAATGCAAGGATAAGTGTCTGACTAAGGATATTTGGCAATGACGTCATTTGGAAAGTTCAAAATCCGTTTTTTGTCCGCACTCCAGCCTTCATTCACACGGAGTCACGAACCCACACATACACACTCAAACACAAAAAAATATATACATAACAAACATACAGACGGACAATCAAACGAGCAGTATACTACACACGTACTCATATATGACGTCACTTATACAAAGTGTTTGAGCTGTAATTAAATAAACTGAACTTGCATAAAGCAAAATTTGAATGAACATGCCACGGACCATTGTTTACACGTGACACACGCACTTCATATATGGACCAATGTGGATAGATATCCATAATTTTATTTTTTTCTGGACACGTGGACACTAATCCTTGTCACAACATCCATGACAACGAAGGTTGTGATTTTTTGTCTCATGTGAAATGCTCATGTAAAGTCATATTCACATCGCGAAGAAAAAAAACAACAACATATTGTATCATAGACGCAACACATATATCATACTGGATCTTTGGTAAAAGTATAATTTGATACATATTGAGCTTATATACAACAGACAAACGCACATCTAAAATAGGATTGCTCAAGTTATTTGGCTTTTCAAATCGACCCTGGTAATTTCATACAAACAAATAAAATGCATCATGATATCTTTAATACAAATATATTGACTATTATACAGTTGTTAACTGGTGGGAGAGGGAAAAGTACGGAATGTTCCACTCCCGAGGGATTTTAAATGCTATTGTTGTTTGGCTTATGGTAACGTACGAATAAAGTGGGAGTTCATTTTTTTTAATGTCTCCCTAATTACTGATTGAATTGAAAAGCGTTCCGCAACGTACAGGGCAGTGGGTGATAAAATCTGACGTCCAATTTCACTTTTGTTAATTTTGTATGTGATAGTATTACACATCATTCGGAAGAACCTTGAAATTATATAAGTGTATGGTTGACATGGTTGAAGTCTCAAATATCAATTTTGGGGAAAATATAATGTCAATGGATCAATTTATGATCTTGTTATGCTTCTGGCTATTACTATACTCTATAGGACACTTTGACTACTGAAGACACGATGAATTATTCGATAGGCACTCCAAGACATGGTCATGATGGAGAAATAGGCACTAATAGGGTTTGAGATTCTCTATCTACAATAACAATCTCCTCTTTCTCCTGTATGACGTACTAATAAAAGAAAACAAATAATATCTTTGTTTAATTTATTACGAGGCAGTTTATCAACGGGTAATGTCATTGTCAAGAATGTAGTAAAGCATTTTGACTCCTCTGTCTCACCGAAAATAATATCGTATCACATGATAACGTATACCTTTTCTGTTGCACTGTGCATACAGTGTACACTGTGACTTAATTGGTGAACCAGTCACTCTTTACCACATTTACCACGTGTATTGGGAGTGCATGTGTCGGGTGCTTTTTTCCTCTTCACTTTTTAATTGTAACACTTTAAAAACATTATAAGCACTTTGATTAATGCATTTTCAGACATCTATTGCCATTAGGCGCACATTGAGATACATATAATATTATACAGTGCTAATGGATGACCTACCTAACGAAGTGAGAAATTAGCTTTCAAAATTCACTTACGTAGTTGTCAGACAGGCGAATTATACTAGTATTTTAAAAATCCATTACGCATGAAATGAAATGAAATGAATGAAAATGAAATTAAATGAAATTTACTTATTCCTCATGTCACCCAAATATGGGTATTGGAGAAAAAGGAAACAGTCAATTTCAAAATATCGATAACTATATACAATATTTACACAGTATGTACAAGATACAAACCAATTACATTGGTAACGGTAAACAAACAAAATAAAGAAATAGTAAAACTAGAAACACAAAAAAACAAAAGCATTACAATAATGATAGTAAAATTAGTACTATAACAATATATATATGGTAATAATAAATATAATACAATGAGAACAAATAGATCAAAGTAAATAGTAAGTGATAGATCAATACAAAAAAACAATGAAATAATTTATTTTATTTTTTTAAATATTGATTTTGATTGGGCAACTAAGATTGGGCAACGCATGCGCCGAAACAGTCTGCGCGCGATACGCCGTGACGTTGGTAATAGGAGATTTGAATGATTGAATTTAGCAACTACATTAGCCATAGAGCATTTACTTGTACGGGTACAACATCACAATTGTTGCTAATCTCAAGTATAATTACGGGACTTTTCGCGGGATTATTTCAAATCGGTGTCAGACGGAAAAATCCCACAAAAAATACTAGTATTATATGAAATAATCTTGGTTCGTTGCAGGATTTTTCGCGGGATTAATTGCGGGATTTTTCGCGGGATTATTGGTGTCAGACAGCAAATAATCCAGTTAGAATTATCTAGATTTAAAAAGTATTAATATGTTTTTGCTCTGTCTGACACCGCCTTAATTAATTACACTGGCTGCGCGAAATTGTGCTTTACACCTCAGAAATGTCAAATTGATGTTGTCTTGGTTCCTCCCTCCCCATCGGCTTTAGACGTCTCGTTATCTTCCTTGTCTGGGGGAAGATTTTTCCCTCCATCTTCGGGAGAATCATTTTCTTTCCCATGTTCACTGACTTTGGAAGAAGCTGGTCCATTTTCCTGATCAGCGCCTTCATTCACATGACCAGCGTGTTGTGTGCCATTTGTCGTTCCATCACATTCATCGCCAGTAGGTGTGATGCGTACATCTCCGACTTTCTTTTTTCTTCTGTTAAACAATGTATAATGAATCAAATGCATGCGATTTGAAATTAATCATCGACATGATTATCCAGTAATGCACAAATCTTAAGCGGCTTCCGTTCTAGGTACTACGAGAATACAATCATATCTCTAATTTCGCCAAAGGCGTAATGAGCAAACACTGTTGGGGCGTTCGAGGTCTAGGTCCTATTCAATTGTACAACTGTTCCAATAAGGGCAGAAAGGGCAGCCACAGAGTTTCGAACAAGTTCCCGATTCCGGATGCGCGCACGAGACTATGGCTGCAGAGAGTCTCATGCAAATCTTTATCGCATCTTGTCTCATCGTGCGAGACCGCCTTTAGGCACCCCATTATTATCTCCTCCATTATGCTGCTCTACGTTCGTGATAACTACGAAACATTATTCTCTCACATTATATTAGATATTAGAATGTAAACATCAAATTAATTTGACTGGAAGTGAACATAGGTTTAAATAATATTAGCAAAACCACCAAACACATAATGGTAGCATAACACATAACACTGTCCAAATTATTAAAAAAATTAGTTCATTAATACACGTTTTTGGTAAAATTGTTCCTTGACATTTCTCAATTAATTTCATTTCATAAATAAAGGCAGCCCTATACAATTTCACTTACCTATACACTAAGTAGGCCACCGCTGCAATAAACAGGATCACGGTGACGGCTATAATTGGTGTCAACACAACATACAGAGCTGGTAGTGTGAGAGAATGTGTACGATAAATGTTTTATAATAGACAAGAAAATGTCACATTATGCTTTACTACTGCTTCTTTGGACCATTTACAGTGATCCAACAATTTTGCCCAAATTCGACCCAAATCACTTGGCGCTTTCACACTTCTCGTGTACCTTGTTGTATGGTAATTGAAACAGAAAAACGCAATGTGTTCTGATTTTTCAATTATTGTCAACCTAATTATGGAGAGTTTAAAATGTTATCACGTTTTCGACCGTAGTCAATAGTATCTAAATTTGAATACTAAATCCTCCATAGTATTCGAATCCGGATACATCAGGCGAACGATCGGGATACAATCAGACATCAATTTACTATTTCAGTAAATAAACATTATTCCATCTATGACTTTGCTCGAATATGACATGATCTTGCCCGAATATAACACGATTTGCCCGAATTTCAGGTGCGCTTTGCCCAAATATGGACGTTTTCAAAACTCCAGGAGGGCTGCAGCCTCCGTCTTTGGGTTACGTAATAACATAATGCTTTTCTTAATCAATGAGACTGTCATCACAAAATTAATACTGTCTAATATAATGATATAATGAAAATGAACAAGTATGCAGTTACGACAAAATTTGTTGAAGGAATACGTTTTTAATGATTTATAAAGCATATCATGAAAATAAATGGCGTTTAACATTATATTTTAAGCCGTTTCTCCTTTCATGATAAATATATTATACCCATATGCTTATTAGAAAATAATCACAGTGCTATTCAAATGTTTAGTTTTTCCTTCTGCCTTGCACACCGTGGCATTACTTGATTTTCATGTAAAGGGCCCTCTAAATAACAGCGTCCCTTTTATCTTGTAAAAACCTAATTAATTGAGTTTACTATTGAGGATAAAGGAAAATGCGTTATTTACCTACTGTCTCGCCCTCTGAATCTGCATAGTATAAACAAGAAAAAATACAAAATATGTTCACAAATGAAGCAATATGTCCAAATCAAGTACAAATATCGAGGGTATAGTACAGTTTTGGTCAAACAGAATACTAGTAATTTAAACTTGCAAATTATCTTAAAAAACTAACAGTTTTAGTTAAATAATGCTTGAATGGCAGTAAAACATATACGCGGATAAGTTACAGGGCTGTTTTCACTAAAAACAAATATTTAAAAAGCAGCCACACAAGAGTGCGCCCTCCAGACACTTCAAGTTTGAACCATTTTGGTATCAACAAAATTAATATGAATGTAATGTTTGGTCAAAGTAGTTATTAAATAGATAGATCATCAAAAACAATATTAAAAAAAAACGTGTTGGTAGATTTAATTGAATTCAAGTTGGTCCCCCATTACAATTGTATATAATTATGGACATTTCAGCTGTTCTGAACTGGTTTTGATCAAATATACTTCATTCTGTCATTAAAATTGTGTGCTCTTTCAAATTTTACACTCAGTTTTTCATAACCTCATAATAAAAATATTTCTTGAAGCGCCCTCTATACCAAAACTGAACTACCCCTTAAATTAAATAAACATTGAAAATCACTTTATTTAAATCAAAGGATAATTGAAAAACTAGATAGCTAATGTAATATTGTGAAGAAAAAAAATTGCCTATTGCAATACACAACCGATGTGAGTTTCTTATGTTAATTGTGTATTTCCTTTGATATTACAAGTTATAATGTGGGCCTTAAAGGGACTAGGTAACATTGTCAAAATCCTCAAAATTTACTTCGAACTCTAGTGGTTCTCTCATACCTTGTTATATTCATATTGACAATAAAAAGCACGGGACAGGTTTCGGTTTTTCAAATTTCCATTTCGTTTAAAAGATATCAAATGAAAGCTAAATAGTTATTATTTACATTTATGTAATATACAAGATATGAACATATATCATTTTCAATTAATAGACCTTTGAACTTCGAGTACATTTGTTTACTCACTGTATATATAGAAGGAGTTTAACAAAATAAAATTTACCATGGTTTTTAGCGAACCTTGATTATTGGTACTTCCCGAAATGCCCCTTGACACTAAATTGGTTGGTTTTAATTCCATTTGAAAGTTCCTTGAATAAAAGATGTAAAATGAGAATCATTCCCTTTCAAATGCTCTCATAGTTGAACATTTTTATTTCATAAGTCTACCGGCTGGGGGACATTTTGACTTTTTAGAAAAATACAAAAAATGCTTCTAGACTACTTTGAAAAAATCTAAATAGGGTTTTAAATAGTTGTTGATGATATGTCTATTGAATCATTATTTGAACAAAACATTAAATGCACAATTTTGTATGAAAAATGGCTAAAACCAATGAGTTTTTAGAGAGCGCCCCCTTGAGTTGTAACGGCTCTTTAAAAAAATGATAACAGGGTTTTTACTTAGTCGTTTGTAATGGTGTATACCTTTCGAGCATGGTGGAGTTATAACTTAGTTTGTACCAATGATGCAGGTTTTGGTTACTAAAGTTCAGTTTGACCAAAACTCAACTAGTATGTCGATTTCTTCTCGCCATTGGGGAGATGATACATCATTTCGACCATTTTCGGGAAGGAGTGAAGACCAACCCAGCAGCGTGCCCAAATGACAGGGGGGAGAGGGGGGGGGGGGGGGGGGGTATGGGGTATGTTTTTTAACCGAATGACATCCCTAAAGTCAACGGACATTGTGTGCACGTAGCGCACTTAGTGAGCACTTTGCTAAGACAATAAATAATCATAATAGTATACCGTATCTGCCCTGAATCCAGAAATGTTGTGACAAAGATGGGGGCGGGGCCGACACAGACTATTTCTTACGGAATGACAACTTAATTTGATGGACATTGTGTAGCGCACAGGGGCGGATCTAGCTTTTTGCTAAGGGGGGGATTTGACCCAATGACGATGCGGAGCATCGTCTACGAGCCGCGAAGCGGCGATTTTTTTTTGCTATTTTGAACCCCACGGTAAGTGATTTTTTTCCCCCACTTTTTTTCACTTTTTTCACTGGGCAGCCCAAGGGGGGGGGGGGGGTTTAACCCCCCTAAACCCCCCCCCCCCTCCCCGTATAGGTCCGCCACTGGCGCACGTATGCTTATCACGCTTCGGCACGAAGCCCTTGAATGGGAGCAGCTGTATAGCTGGATTTAGCTGTTTGGATAGATGTAAGTAAATATTTTCTTAGGAACTATTTAGCGCAAATTGTAAGCATATTGATGGAATCCTGAATGGGGTCCAGGGGGCGGAGCCCCGGGAAGCTTTTAGATTCTTGATATCCATAATAATATTGCAATTATATGGAACAAAAATTAGAAAATCTATTTTTAGTGGCCCAATTGCCAGAAGTCCTGAATGAGTGGGTAAAGGGGAATGGGTCAAAGTGCCTTAGTTGCGGGGTCGAGGGGTGCAACCCCCAGACATTTTTGGATTAAGTCTAGCACTCTCGCTGAGATGTGGTTTGAAAAAACAACAACATTGTATATCAACTTTCAACCCCCAAATATGGGGGAGGGGGTATAATATAGGCCATCAATCACCTCACAAATAACCGACTACATGGGGTTTTCTTCATTATAATTCTTTTATAAATCTGTCTTCGTACTACATGGATCGATCAGTGGAACAATCGTCGGAATTAAAGGGATAGTTGAGTGGTGTTGGTATAGGGGAGCACTTCACACACACAAATTTGTGAGATAATGAAAAACTGACTGTCAAATTTGAAAGAACATACAATTTTAATAACAGAATAAATTTTATTTCAACAAAATCGGTTCAGAAACGGCTGAAATATCCATAAACATATTTTTATTCAAACATTCTTCACCGGGGGATATTTTGACTTTTTAGAAAAATAAAACAAAATGCTGAATACCTAGTAGGTTTTTAAAAAGTTGTTGATGATATCTCTATTGATTCATTATTTTAACAAAACATTAAATGCACAATTTTGTATGAAAAATGGCTAAAACCAATTATTTGTTTAGAGAGCGCCCTCTTGAGTTGTAACGGCTCTTTTTGAATGATAACAGGGGTTTTACTTAGTCGTTTATAATTGTGTATTACTATACATTTCGAGCATGGTGAAGTTATAGCTATTATTTTGTACCGTAATGGTGCAGGTTTGGGTTACTAACGTTAAAGGGATAGTTGAGTATTAGTAACCAAAACCTGCACCAGTACGGTACAAAGTAATAGTTATAATTTCACCATGCTCGAGAAGTATGCATAATTACAAACGACTAAGTAAAACCCCTGTTATCATTCAAAAAGAGCCGTTACAACTCAAGAGGGCGCTATTTTAAAAAAGTCACTGGTTTTAGCCATTTTTCATACAAAATTGTGCATTTAATATAATGTTTTGTTAAAATAATGATTCAATAGAGATATCATCAACGACTTTTTAAAAACCTATTCAGATTTTTTTTCCAAGTAGTCTTTAAGCATTTTTTTTTTGTCTTGTTTCTAAAAAGTCTAAATATCCCCGGTGATTGCCGGTGAAGAATCTTTTGAATAAAAATATACTTTTCTGAACCGATTTTGATCAAATAAAGGTTATTCTGTCATTAAAATTATATGTTCTTTCAAATTTGACAGTCAGTTTTTCATTATCTCACAAAAAAATATCGGGGGGCACTTCGGGAAATACCAATACTCAACGGTACCTTTAAGTTGGACCAATATTCAACTATTTAATAGAGACTGATTTTTCGGTCCGGGGGTGGGGGTGGGGGCAGGGGCACTGCACTTATGGAGGCCAGTATCTTCTTTCAAAATGTCGTGCTCTTTCGTTTATTTAGCGCAAAAGACTTTGAATGGAGAAAAGGCTCAAGAAAAGTTGTGTTGGTCGGAACGGGGTCGGAACTAGGAAAGTTCCTAATTTGTTTCAAGTGATAAATTATTCATGCCATCTGTAGTAATTTTGTTCTGTGTGGAAGCATTCAGATTCCAAATTTCCAAAACCAAGCGCGCATTTTGAAGAAAGGTAAACATCGAATTTCTTATCATTTTATCGTTGCTATCGTAACTAATAACATTTTCGAGAGTTAGTCTAATGGTACATGATTTACATTTGTTCTGAATTGTATCTGCTATTTTGTAAAGGTGAGGATAGTGAGGAATAAGATCCATAAGTAATCAATGCCAATTGCAGTGGCCCACCTGTTGCTTTTCATGTTAGTGCAGCTTTAAGTGTGGTGATCCATCCCCATTACATGTGGGTACCTATACAGGTACCCACATCCCCACCTACATCAAAACGTAAGGTAGGGTTTCTCCCCGTTCATTCATTCCACTTATGACATGACATTTGTAATCTATAAGGTGAAATTAAATCATTGAAAGATGTGTTTTTGATACTTACCCACTTTTCTTGCTATGAATCAGCCAATATTTCACGTTCATTTGCCAGCCCATGCAGTCGCGTCGAGCGCTGATCATCGCACACGCTTGCGACGGAAGTACCGTGAAAAGTGTGTTGCTGAAATGACCTTTCGTTAGGTAGTCTTCGTCCAGCCATGAATTGATACGTTGTAAATTACTTACGCACATTATTGTATGCCTGTCAAATCGGAAATAAAGTGTGTGCCACGGAGTGCGCTTGAGATGAAACTACCGTATTTTGCTTGCGAATTGTTGTTTTTCAAACTTTTAAAGAATATGGATTTAAAAATTGTAACGACTGATTTTTGAATAGAATTAAATAAAATACGATGGAATATATTTATTTTTTATGAAAAAACGTACACACATTAAATTAAATTATACATTTTTACTTTGCAGTTTTAACAGTTGATGATGAGCCTTGCTTCCGACCAAAACAAGTTCGTATGATTGATGACGTAATACAATTTGCGCTAGCTACACGGTGAACGCCATTATTACGTGTGCGGTGATGCTGGATTGACGTGCAGTTCAGGACCAACGAATAAAATTGTAGCCCATTTCAATTTAGCTAGGGGCAACGTGACGCCTCCAAATGGAGGATTTTAAACCTGTCATCTAGCACGATCTGCAAAGTTTGGTGAGAAAATAAAAAAACACACAGTGATTAATTTAACGTCATATACAGTCCTACAAAAAAAAACGGGGGTTAGTGAAGTCACTACTGCTATACGGCAGTGTGACTTTTGGGCATACTTGGGCATACTTGGCCATACAGTTTCCCATTCGCTAGTGTACATCGCGACGCAGGCGTGTGGTGATCGCATCTAAAAACAGATAACGTATTCAAAATCACACACATTTTATATTAATACGATGAATTCCGTAATGATTTGTATGTCAGGTGCACAAGCATGTTCTGTACAATCACATTGAGAAATAAATTATTGAAGGGTGCTTTTTGAAGAGAAATACATGATTTAAATTTGGGGACACTGTAGTCCAAGTAGGCATAACCAAATGAAAATTAAAATTGCACGAAAATAATGCAAATGGTATTCAATGGGTTGGGACTTACCTAATGTAAATCATTATGCCCTTTGAAATTAAAAAAACAACTGATATTTGCCCAAAATATGTTATTTAATCCATTTGTTGTGTCACCATTTTTGGCATTCGTTTTATGGCGCGCTGTGTTGTGAGCTTACATTTCGCGTGCGCGCCCCACCGCCAGAGCGGCCACCGCTGTCGCTACCCGATCGCGCGGTATAGCGCATGCAGCACACGCGGCGGCGTATCGCAGCGGCGAACGAGGGCTAAATTCACCAAATCGTGGCCCCACAACCCTCGGTTTGTGCGATAAAACGAATGTGCGAGACTGCTTGAGGCAGAAAAAACTTCCGAGATTATATCGTAAAAACACCTGAATCTTCCAAAAATACAATTTTCAAAACTGCGGAATACTTCCGATTGCTCTAAAATTCGATATTTCAGCAAAGTTCACTGCGAAAATGCGGCAAAAAATTACTTACCGATGTCGAAATTGATCGAGTTTCTTGATTCAAAACACGAACCGGATCTATGATTTTTACTAGTACCTCTTGTGTATACTTCACATGCATACTACGTGGTTCAGTCAGCTGTTAGACCGCATTACATTAGGAAAAATAGTATCCCTCCACCCTTGCAATAGCGAAGTTGCATTGCCCACAGTCAAATATCGCGCAAATTACGTGTACAAAAATATGGTCTACGCGCGCGCGCCATGTAACGCCGAATGCCGATGCCTAAGAAGACTAAAGTAAAGGTAGAGACATTTAGTGATTTACATTAACATTTGGACGTTTTTTTAAAAACATGTCATACCTTTAGTCCTAGTCCATAGTGTACACGTTCTGTATGTAGCCATTTATCCACCCAAAAAACCCTCCAATTTGGTTGGAAATATTTCGGCTACTCACCTGAATTTTCACGACTAGGCAGATGTTTACTCTCTTTCTGCAATTGTGCTGTCCCAAATACGTTTACAAGTTGTAATTCTGGTAAAATTAACACTTTTCCGAGGTAAACACAGCCCGATGTTTGATGACCAAGAATTCCCAGAACATGCTATTCAACGCAATTGCACAAGTATTGTATTCGCCGTGTATAGACGTCTAGACATTTGCATAACACACGGCTCGCGAATATAACCGTTGCATGTATAACCTGGGCGCTAATGTGGTTTTGTACCCCTTTTTTTTTTTTTTACGCTTTTTTTCCCAACGCTTTAAAAAGCCTTTATTTGTCTTCAAACTCAACTAAATTAGTTCGTATTACTCACTGCACTTTGTCCTTATCCCTCGATGGTCTGTTGTAATATTTTGGTCAACATTCAAGCCCTTTTTTTGGCGACTTTAATCGATGGTTTTGAAAGCGTCGCGGTACCAGCTTCGCGGTCGCACAAATCGAAATAGCGGGACTTCACGAGCAGTTATGCCGTTAGCTACCGGTGACGTGACATGAACGTGGAGAGAGTACCGTACTCCTGCGCGCGCCGTAACGGTTACATCCATAGCTGAAGCGATGTATGGTGGCTCTAAATGTGGAACGTAAAAAAAACATGATCATACGGCCACCCGCTTGATCAACTGATTACGTTTCAGATTTATAGCCACCATACATATGGACGTAACCGGTACGGCGCGCGCAGGAGTACAGTACTCTCTCCACATTCATGTCACCGGTAGCTAACGGCATAGCTGCTCGTGAAGTCCCGCTATTTCGATTTATGCGACTGCGAAGCTGGTGCCGCGACGCTTTCAAAACCATCGATTAAAGTCGCCAAAAAAAGGCCTTAAATGTTGACCAAAATATTACAACAGACCATCGAGGGATAAGGACAAAGTGCAGTGAGTAATACAAACTAATTTAGCTGACTTTAAAGACAAATAAAGCATTGGGAAAAAAAGCGTAAAAAAAAAAAAAAGGGGTACGAAACCACATTAGCGCCTATAACCTGTACGCGCGCGCGCCGTATCCTCTATATATACAGTAGAGGATACGGCGCGCGCGCGTGCAGGTTATACATGTAACGGTATTATATTCGCGAGCCGTGTGTTATGCAAATGTCTATATCACGGCGAATACAATACTACATGTGCAATTGCGTTGAATAGCATGTTACGGGAATTCTTGGTCATCAAACATCGGGCTGTGTTTACCTCGGAAAAGTGTTAATTTTACCAGAATTACAACTTGTAAACGTATTTGGGACAGCACAATTGCAGAAAGAGAGTAAACATCTGCCTAGTCGTGAAAATTCGGGTGAGTAGCCGAAATATTTCCAACCAAATTGGAGGGTTTTTGGGGTGGATAAGTGGCTACATAGAACGTGTACACAATGGACTAGGACTAAAGGTATGACATGTTAAAAAAAAACGTCCAAATGTTAATGTAAATGTCTCTACCTTTAGTCTTCTTGGACTAGGGACACTGACTTGACTAGAAATTAGATCGACAAATCTAGGACTCATGGCCTCTTTCAAAGAGGCAAGAGTCTTTGTTTGACATTATTACTTAAATATTTTACTGTCGGCATTCGTCACATTTCTAGCCCTAGACGCTATGATTGCCGCCCGCGGTGCGAGCCAAGAACACCGCCACTTACTCATGACCGTAACTTACGGAAAGTCACTGGCAGTGTCAGTGAAAATTTCATTCAAATGTGCCTTTTTGCGCGAATTTTGTAGTCCGATCAATATATTTCGGCTACTATCATACTATGATACATTAACTCACCAATCTCGTGTGTCTCACTACATGTCAGCTCTAAATTTCAGCGATTTAGGGGATTTTCCAACGCTTTCCATAACTTTTCCTAACATTTGTTTCCCTTGCTGCTTGATTTTCCAATGTAAACAAAGAAAGCACGCCCGCAACGTGCGGAGACCGCTTATTATTGCCCAAAACAAGCGAACTCGCAATATGCAAGCATGCACACCGTATCCGATTTTGGATACTGCCGTATCAGAATTTGGATATGGTAACTCACGCAGTGCAGGAAGTTTGCGGGAAATACATGGCAGTCATCCAGATAGCAGCAACACTTCCAAGACGGATCACGTCTGACTAATCTTCAGTTTTGTTTATTGCCCAAAATTGCAGATTTCTCCATATTTCCGACATTTGAAGAATAACTTGGACCATTTTGGTAAGTTCAAATAATACTTACATTTTTAGGGCCAGTTATGATCGATTTTGCTGAATTTAAGTTCAGAATTTTGCGTGAAAATTTGACGAACTTTTTCTGTTCCGGGCCACGTAGTTCCCGTATATAGGCTGGCATTGCTCTGGCTGCTTGTGTGTTGGTGACCCGATCAGGCAACTCAAATTTCTGTTCATCTGGAAGAAGGGCAATGTAATTCCTTGCGTGTAATTTAATTAGGAATCGAGCATGAAATTATTTGTTTTACAATATTTTTTTTCGGGCAAGTAAATTTCCTGTTTGGGCAAGTAAAATTTTAACATTCATGATTTTACTTGCCCAGGCAAACAGCCTACCTGTTCTGTCATGACTGTGTTAAATACTCTGTATGTCACACATGACAAACTACGTGGTACTATTATTCTAGTCGGTCGTAACCATTAACAACTGGGTCAAAGTGCCGTTAAAGTGAATTCGCGAACACCCCTAGCGCTATCAATGTACACTGCATGCCACGCCGTGCAAAAAAAATATGCACTTGGGCAATGCGATTCTGTATAATATGCACGAACAGTATAGGCGAGGACAGCTGGTGGCGAACAGGCCAGTAGAAAAAAAGTTGGTGTTGAGGCTTGCCTGCAATGAAATTAAAATGTATCGGGTGTAAGAAAAAAAAACTGTCCGGCTAGATTGTAGTAATAATTGTGATTTGTGAATCTTAGAATTGATGATTTCAAATTTAATTTTGTCTCGTCTTAACTTTCTCACAGGCACAGGCGAGATGTCGTTTGTCCGGGTGCCAAGAAGAACCCAGTCACTCTCTGGAAGATCAAAAAGGAAGCATAAGAAGAAACCTTGGGATGTAAGTCTTGCTTTTTACCACACATAACTACATTACAATAGCATTGTGCGGATATCAACCTCTTCCGCCTGCTGCACTATCCAACGCAAAAACATTTTTTGTCAGCTGATTTCTCCCTCCATTTACCAGCAAATGCAAAAAAACTTTTGTTTATGTGATCCACAATTCATATACTTAATAATTACTGACTCTGTTGTTTTGAAGACCGCAAAAAAATGATTATTTCCCATCCGATTTCCTTACCGATGCGTCCTAAAACATAGCGTTCAACTATTGAACGGTACAGTGTACGAATGGGTGGTATGCTTATCTCCAGCGTATTAACGTATATTGCGTGTAAATGGTCCAACTGATTGGACCATTTACTTTAGTAGATGTGCTTTTTACCTCTTTTTCCACTTTATAGTCCCATTGCTAGAAATTATACTTTTTTTGTGGCCTAGTCAGGCAGGTAAAAATCAAATCTTCTTACACTTTAGTGGCCTGAAACGTGAATCTGGTGCCCCACACAAATTAAACGAAAAGCATGAACAAGTCTGTGATATTTTGTTTCCCATTTGGGCAAGTAATGATTACCACAAAGCTAGTTTTTTGTAGCCGCAGGCCAGCAGGTCAGTGCTATGTTTGAGACCTGCGCAAACAGTTAGATAGATCCTTGGGCTATTTTCATGACATTTATGATGGATCATGCACATTTACTTCCAAGACAAGCATGCTTTCTTTCCATGTATGTATGCAGATCAGTTACGTACATTATAATGTAAATGTTTGGTTTTCTCCCTTTTATTTCATAAATTAGATTTGAATTTAAGATTCATTATTGTTTTATTTCTTATTTATTTCTGATTTTTTGGTTTGTATATTTGTTTGTTTGTTTTGTTTTTTCTTCACAAAAGTGTCTGTTTAACTTTAAATCTTAAATCCCTGTATTTAGCTAATAATATATATTTTTCATTTACTTTGCAGGATACAACCACAGACTTGACTGTGCATAAATTAAACAGGGATGAGTTGGTAAGTATTTTTTGTAAAAGTGCTAACTGAAAATGCTAGAAACTTTTTGTTTGTGGTCCAGTTTGGCAAGTTAAGTAACGTTACTTAGCAAATATTGCTGGCCCAAAACAAAACAAAAACATTTAGTCAGGTTCCTTGTGTTATTTGGTTTAAATTTTATGGAGATTTGCACATCTATACTACATTTATATGGGTTTTTTAGATTCAGTGTACATCCATGTTCCCAAAATGTTCCCAATAAATTTGAACAAAACACACAATCGGAACATTGTGAACCTGACAGCAAAACAAGTCTGCCAAACAAGTCTGCCAAATTTGTAAAATGTGGCCTTGTAAAAAATGAAGAAAAAAAAGAAAAAAGTTTTGATGGCCCAGGGGGGTGTTGCATAAAGAGTTGCGATTGACCGCAAGTCAGAAAACACAGGCACTTGAGCCAATCAGAATTGCGCATTCAGGCGCATTTTCTGTCTTGCTATTGATCGCAACTTTGCGATATATACTCTTTATGCAACACCCCCCTGGGCTAGCAGCCCAGTTAACATTTTGAGCCCTGGTTGATGTTATATATTCATACATGTTTTTATTTTTGTAAGAAATACAATCAGATGTATCAGTTACAGTGGAATTTCAACCTGGAATGTGTTGGTATAAATAGAAAAAGGAAGATTAAGAAGTTAAAATCACAGTTGAGTGTTACTTTGTATGGCATACATTGTTAATTTATTTACATTACCATGAACCGGGGTGACTTTTGCCACTTTTTGAGATGGATGTATTTTCATCTGAAAGTGTCACTCTTTAAGAACTAATTTCTGATTCTATACATTACCCTTATGAGAATATATTTGAATCAATAAGAAATTTGTTCTTATTGATATCAATGTCAAAAAGTGGCAAAAGTCACGCCGGTTTAGGAATTTGTGTGATATGCTGAACGTCCCTCTTTCCTTTCACTCACAGCGCATAGACGCATGGGTTGTTATTTTTGTTATCATATTTGGATCTTTGTTATATACATGAATGTTCTAATTTCTTGAAATAACAAAGGATCGGCGTCACAAGGTTCACAAGTCGACTAACTTGGAAGTTGTCCAGGAGGAGTTGCGCCGCAGGTCTTTAAAGAAAGGTTTGTCTGTTTGTTTTATTTTATTTATACATGATAAAACAGCCCTCGATCAGTCAAAAGAGGCCGTGGTTTGTAATATACATGTAATATACATAGGAGAAAAAAATACAAAAAAAGCTAAAATAACAAGAAAACAGATCAACATTATTATAAGGTGCATAGACAATATAAATGTGACATTGTGCAGAGATCAACAATCGACCATGCAAAAGTTTACCTAACTATAAAGCAAAAATTGTATCTATATCATTTTCAAAAGCTATTAAATCATCCAATATTCATAAATGTTCCGGCAAACTATTAAACAACTGAGCATTAGAGTAGAGACATAATTACATTATACACAAGTGTCAATAAAAAGCAATCAAAACAGAAAGAAGATGGTAAATTTTTAAGTGTGATAAGTATTAGTTATCCTCATTAAGATTAAATAGTTATATAATGAACAATATTTTTTGGAGGTTACCATTTTAACACTAACTGTGCCCATATATGAACATAACTATTACATGAATAAAGGAACATATTAGCAAATAAGTAGACATATCATACCAAATAAATAAATTAGTATAATAAGCTACTGGTATGCTATAATGTAATGAAAAATATGCAAAAATTGTAGTTTCTTTTGTGAGTAATTAACTTAATTAATTATGTTTGGTTTAGCTCAAAAGGAGAGATCGTTCAGCGAGGGAAGCCATCAGGCAGGTCTTCTTAGAGAGATTCTGTATGATGAAGAACAACTAAAGGATGCCCTCGCTCACTCCGACAGGGTCATGTCGGTTGTCAAGGACCTATTCTACGATGATCCAAAGCGTCTGAAATCGGTACCACAGGTGACTCGAGCACCTGGAGTGGATGGAGAAAAAAGGTATATTATTTGCAAGTCTCTGTTCAAGACTACATGTGAGAGGCCATCCTAAGCAATTGCATGCCTACTCCTCCAATTTTATTTTTTTTTGTCTTATATTTTGCCCTTTCTCCAATACTTGTTAGTTATCAGAATTAGTTATGTTGTAAAAGAGGACTGAGATTGGATTGAGGATATAGAGAAAGGGTATGTTCAATCTTATTGGAGCCCTTGTGAGTGATATGCTTGGTTAGATTTACCCTAGGGCAAGCTTCTGCCGGGTAAACGGGGCAATAAGATCAGGCACCTGTCCCCGGTAGGGCTAGATTAGCCACAAAACATGCTGCTTTTGCTTCACTTTTATTTTATTTCATGTACACTCTTCTGGAAGCAGGCCCCGTAACATAAAGATTCACGATTAATCGTACGATTGATTAATTGATTGTACGATCAATTAATTAGTCGTACGATTGATCGTACGACGAATTAATCAATCGTACGATCAATCGATTGATCGTACCATTAATCGTGAATCTTTATGTTACGGGAGTCTGTATTATTACGTAGTATAGTATGCTGAACTTTTCTTTTATTTCAATTTTTAACAGCGTATAGAGACATACATGATATGCACGTTATAAATACATTATTATTATTATTATTATTTGAATACTGATGTTTTTCTTTATTTGTTTGTTACCTACAGAAGAGTTGGTCCGATCACCGAGCCTAGTCTTCACACCAGCCACCTGGATGTTCTTAGTGAATCTGTGATGGACCCTCATGCTCTGAATGAAGGGCAGGGGGAAAGTGAGGGTGAGAAATATTGCACATAGTTAAAGGGTTCTAGTAAATTTGATATGTGTAGGAAGTGATGAATGTTTGGTATAATGTGTAGTTTGGTGATCTGAAATGTCCTCTGAGTATTGTGTGAAAATGTAACGTTAAATGGATGTTATATGGCCGAGTAATGAGCAAAAATGCAACATGATATTCACTAACTCATTGCACTGACTTTGTACATGGTTATGACTATCCAGTGGATAGTTAAAATCTGAATCGTAAATATCATTTTAACGAAAGGGAAATTAGAAAAACAGAAACCTGTCCCATGCTTCTATTGTTAGTATGAATACAACAAGGTATGAGAGAACGGCTAGAGTTACAAGTAGGTGTTGATGATTTGGACAATGTTACTAGATCCCTTTAATAGTGTGCACAACCAAGCCTAGTTACGATATAAGGACAGGTTCTCTTATCCCCACACATCTTCATCGTTCATTTGTGAAGGAATTCTATTTGTAAGGGGGTAGAGGTGACCTTTTTTATTGAGGCATTATTTTTTGGTTCTGTCCATCCATCTTTCTCATTCTAGTTATCGCTGTATCTCAAGAACTGGTTGGCAGTTGTTTTACGGGTTTACCTATTTACAGATTAATGGTATCCTTTAAAGGGGGCCTATGAACCGAATGAAATTTGAGGTTCTGAGGTCAAAAGTCACAGGGTATTTGTGAAAATAGATTTTAGCTTGATATCTCAAGAACCATCTTAAAGACAGATTAACTATCATTAAGAGGTCATGCGGTGGCAGGGCTTTTATGCAAAATTATGCTAGTTTATGCTAAAGTTGGTAATTCTTTTTCTAATTTCCTTTGTTTATCCTATTATATGCTATTTCCTTTATTTGATTGTGTTTTATGTTTCCTGCCAAATATATTTCCTCCTTTATGATTGTACTTATTTTTTCCTTCTTTTAATCCTTTGTCTCGTTTGTAGAAGATGAGGAAGAGTTTGAGTCTGACGATGCCAAATATATTTCCTCCTTTTTACTTATTTTTTTCCTTCTTTGAATCCTTTGTCTCCTTTGTAGAAGATGAGGAAGAGTTTGAGTCTGACGATGCCGATAATGCTCCAGTGTTTGACAGCAAGATGGATGTAGCTCGCTTCAGGGACTACCTGAAATCGCACACACAGAATGGAGAGGTTTCTCAACAGAAGTCAAATAAAGAAAATATTGGTAAGTAATAATGACACAATGAAAACTGTATGATAAAAAGCGAGTTGAGTTTCATGAAAGAAAAACACTGAACTTGGGAGTACTTAAAAGGAATCTAGCAACTATCTTGACGGTGCGAACGATGCTCCAGTGTTTGACAGCACAATGGTCGTAGCTCATTTCAAGAACTACCTGAAAACGCACAAAATTCACGAGCAACAGAAGCAGACTGGAGAGGACTCTTTATAACAGAAGTCAAATAAAGAAAATATTGGTAAGTTACTATATAATCACATGTATGATGAATCATGTATGATAACGAGCGAGTTGATAATGAATGAAAAGGAAAAAAAATTAACTTTAGGAAATGAATGACCTTTAAAAAGACGCCCTCAGGGCATAATGTATCATTCAAGCATGACTTGGTTTGATTCCGATTAGTGTATTATTTCTATTTGAAAAACAAGGGCGTGAAAGAAATCTCTTTATTGATCTGCCCTTACGCTTCTTTGCCCCCATTTCTGGTTGGCATTAAAATTGTTTATTTTTGTTCTAAGAATAATAGATCCTGCCACTTCTCCAGACCGTAGCTCTATGCCTCCATCAGAGAGTAGAACCATGAATGACACTGTCAAGGTCAAAAAGAAAATTAGGTCAAGGTCAAAGGTCATGGGTGAGCCCTGCCATTCCACTTCTTTGCACTCATTTATGCTTTGGCATTAAACATTGTTTATTTTTCTTTTGAATAATAGATCCTACAACATCTCCAGACCGTAGCTCTGTGCCGCTATCAGAGAGTAGAGCCATCAATGACACTGTCAGGGTCAAGAAAAAAATGAGGTCAAGGTCAAAGGGTAAAGGCCATACATCCATGCTTGACATCACCCAGAAGACAAGCCCTGAAGATCTGAGCAAGGTAAGTTGACCTGTTCCCGTGAAGATTCTGAAATCCCCATACTTTGTACATAGTCTACATGGTTACCAAAGGTTAACTTTAAAAGCAACATCTTTTACTTGGAACAAGTTCAAGTGCAAGGAATATCATGTAAATTCATTTTGACTTAACAGTACATTTCACTGTATGAGCTGTAAAACAATAACATAATATGTTGCTGTTGATTTATTTTGAAGTGATATGGTTATCCAAATATAGAATTTAACCCATTCAAGACAATTTGATTTTGGTATAACGTGTATCTTCCAAGAGCACAGCCCGAGTTATTTTATTCACAGACGATATCTTATTAAATAAGCGGTATTCAGCAGTATTTTGGAAAAATGTCTTTATTCATTCTCGCACTGAGAAACAATTTTGATTGTCAAGCATGGCATGTAAGAAGGCACTGTTCAAAATGCCACCTCAAGGTATTGTCATCTCAAACAAAGCTAGATTGTGTGCACTACATTTCACTGAGCCAGTGTGTATTTTTGCATCATACGCAAGACGTTTGCAAGATAGCACCAGGCATCTGATTTACGAAGCCAAACCATGGTTGATTAAAAAATACAATTCACCTCCTTTAACCATTTAAACAGTGCCTAAATGAGCTGATGACTGCATGCAGTGAATTTGATAGGACCAGGGGTGGTGCAGAGGGTGACTTCAATTTGACGGCCAACACATCGTCTGGATTCCCTCAACTCTCTGGCTACACGGCTTTCCTGGTGCAAACACTCACCAGGGTACTGGTCCATCTGAAAGAGGTATGACCACCCCCCCCCCCCCCCCCCCCCCCCCACCAAATCTGAAAGAGATATTATTTCCCCCTCCCCCATTTGAAAGAGGTATGATTTTGATCCACTGGGATTCATTCAACTTTCTGGCCACACTGCTTTCCTGGTGCAAACACTCACCACTCACAATGATTCCATCCATTAGGTAGAATGAACTTCACTATCAATCTTTAGTTGTATACAAAAAAAAACTATACCATTTATTGCATTGTGTGTACAAAATAAAAATACAAATTTATTGTTTCTTTATACATTTTTTAATGTGTGGAAATACATGAAAAAATAAATCAATAAATAAATACTCCTGACGACGAACAGTCAACCTGTTCGAAACGTCGAGCCCCTCCTACCATCCACCCTCTCCTTACAATAACTATACCGGCGCTGTAGCTCTTATTATTAGAACTGCAAGCTCAAGAAAGAATACCAACAGTCCTTTCCAGGACTACCAACAGTCCTTTTTAGGACTATCCTAGAAAGAATACCTACAGTCCTTTTCAGGACTATACCAACAGTCCTTTCTAGGACTACCAACAGTCCTTTCTAGGACTACCACAGTCCTTTTTAGGACTATCCTAGAAAGAATACTAAACAGTCCTTTTCAGGACTCACCAATCCTCTCAAGGACTCTTACATGGTGCAACCGCAAACCACACGTATTAAATAAATACTACATAAACCAGTTTTGTACTTATTTTGTTTTCACTAGAATGAAGCACATCTGAAGCAGGAGCGAGCAGACAAGATGAGGCTGAGAGAGGAGATGGCACACCAGAGAGAGCTTGTAGATGCCATGACAGTGGTAAGAAAATTCATAATGTAAAGCGATAAAACAATGTAAGGTGATTATGTTTTTATTCATGCTACATTTTATTACCATTGACGATTGATTTTGACTACAATTAAAGGGGACCACCAGGCAAAGAACAACACATTATTATATGTTTTGGTACCGTTTTGTGATATCAAATCGATACCTAACATTTTGCAAAGGGTTGTGTAATTCATAAACAAAGCAATTAATTTCCACCACTTACGGAACCACTGCTATTTCCTGGTTCCATACGGGCCAACCATTTGCGAGTGCGCCAATGCTATTCACGCGCACGTTTGTAAACAATAGATTCCCGGGCGATTCGTTCGCTCTGCACGCATTGCAATTCACCGCACACATAGCAGTCTGCGTAATTCAGACCGCATGAACGCATGCTTTAGAATGGTGATGCGTTTCCAATAATATACTTTCTGGAAACATATTTTTGTGAACTTGTTGATGGAATGGAATACTAAAGATGTTACCTTTCTTTAATAAGAATATTATTTTTGGGTGGTGGTACCCTTTAAGAACATTTCTGGAAGGCTTTTTAATCAATCATGAATATCTCCATAACTAGGGAGACAGTTGAAAAATGGAAACTCATTTTATTCTTCTATTACTTGAAAGCCAAACAACAAGGTTCAAGTGGTTTTGTTTGATTTGACAAAGTTAATGGATCACTGAGAATAAATCTCACATTGTCTCTATCCCCTCTCATACATGTACTTTCTTTGTCCAGGACATGATCCAGTCTCAGGAGCTGAGTGTGCGGATCCAATCAGAGGCCAGAATGCAGATCAACCAGATGGAACAGAGGTTGCAGATAGTGGAGGTACATACACCAGTCCAACATATTGCCTTTCACGTTAGTACGCCTATCTACAGGCCTTTCATGTGAGCTTGTTTAAGTCAAATGGCACAGACCTTTCTAAATTGCAGTCTGAGATACAGGTTCAAGTTCAAGTTCAAGTTGATTTTATTGTCCATAAGGAAATTTGTTGCGTTACATGCAATGATCGAAAAAAAGAAAAAAAATATTTACAACAATACATACATTTACGTAAATCATAGGTCTTTTGATAAATTCTTTCAAATAACCATTACATAATATGTTCATAAAACATAATTAACAATACAATTAATTTGTTTAATATGACTGGACAGTAGAGTATGGCTCAACACTTAGACCTTCCCTAATGGCCCGGAGCCAGTAAAATTTGACAAAAGTCAACTGTTAGTGGCACGATTAGGCAAGTTCTCAGTGTTCAAACTGACAAATGACAGAAGAAGAAAAATCTTGTTTTCAATCGTCGCAAGCCTCATCCCAAATTTTAGATTTGATCAGTAGAGGAAGTGAGGTTTTGAAAAGTAGACAGTTTACAAATGAAATATGTGACCGGCTATTAGTAAAACCTGGCACTTGTCGTCGGTAATTCATGTTTTGAAGAAATGGGCATTTTAAGTTCACACAATGTGTGTAAAAGACCTATGATTGTACAATTTAAACAATCATATCTTCGCCAATTATTGACCAATTAGTTAGAACAAAGGATCAAATGAAAGCTTGTGATCAGTCCTTTCTAATGGTATGAAAATCTACATTTTGATTTTTACAGACAAGTGCCGGGTTTTACTATAGCCGGTCACATATAGTTTGGGGGCCAGTAAATGTTTGATTGGGGCCTTCAAATATTTTTTTAAAAAAGTTATTTTACTTGCCTGCCTAGACCACTAGCAAAAACGTTTATTGTGGAGTATTGTGTAAGGATGTGTGAGTCTCACTCAATCTAGAAATATTTGTAATCTTCCACAGCATCTCTTAGTTCATCAAGAGTTTCCGGGTGACAATCTGGAAGGCATTGCTTCTACACAAGATGCCCAAGGTATAGTACATGTAATACACGTTTTATGATTTTGAGAAAAAAATGTTTGCCTCTAGAACTAAATGGTACATGTATGTAGTGATAGTTATCCTAGTAATCCCAATTTAGTTCAATTTGTATATTTATATATATTTTGAAAATGTTCATTGTGATATATAGTGTAAACAAATCTCATTACATGATACATTTGACAGGATGGATGATTGAGAAGTATTTCCTTTTAATGTCTTCAAGAATTAATGACCAATTCATATTTATCTCAAAGGTAATGATGATAACTTAATTTTGCTTGATTTTTTTGGGCACAAAGGGTTATTTTTATTGTTAACTTTTAAAAAGGTGTAATATTTGACGTTAAAATTGATTAATTTTGTCTTGTTCAATTTCACAGTGATTCCAGAGCACGACCAGCGACCAGGTCAGCCAGCACCCCAACTAGTCTCTCGACCAGTCATCACAGCAGCACCGTCCCAACCAACCAATGTATCAGGACAACTAAGAAATACTCTAGAGGCTAGATTAGAGCCTAGCACATCACAACATCAACTAGAAAATGAACAAGCTAGGACAATTCCTAGCACATCACAACGTCAAGATATATATGGACAAGCTAGGTCAATGCCTAGTGCATCAGTCACGACTCGTGGTGTAGCTACTTCATGGTCTGCATTGGGACAAGCTCCAAAGGAGAGCTCGATTACAAGTGCCTCACATGCCAATGCAGGGCAAGCACAAACGCAGACCTCAATGGCAAGCGCTTCCACACAGCCCATCTCCGTTTCTGGACGCCCAGCCTCTGTTCCAACAAGTGGATCACATACAGCTTCCGTGCCAAGTCTTTCAACACAACCGATCTTTGGTGGGCGCACTGCTGCTGCACCAACAATTGCAACACGGGCGACTTCTTCAGTGCCGGCACAAGGGACTACTGTGTACACAAAGGGTCAGAGCGACAGGGTGCTACAGACAAGTGTCCATGTGCCAATCCTGCCAGGAGAGGACCCTCCTCATCTGAGTCAACACACCATGGACAAACTGATGACTTCTTCAAATGCGAGACCTGCCAATGTCAGAGATGCTGCTTTGGGGCAGACATCAGTTCATCAAGGACAGCGCGGACAGGAAGATTTGCGACCCAGAGGGAAGATGAAGCTCTTCCAGACCAATGTCCCGACTGGAATGCTAGGTGGAGATGTTCAGAGATCACGGTCAGCAGATGTGCTGCAGAGATCTAGTGTTCAGCGCAGCCAGCCACCTCTTTCAAAGTATCCGTCAGAGCAGATACCTGGACAATCTGCAACAGATGCTCTGAGAAGTGCTCAGACTGTTAGCTCTACAGTGAGTGTTCCTTCAAGACCCTTGGCCACATCTTCAAGGATCTCTGTAGATGTGCCCAGCGCTCCTTCCTCCAGCCACCTGTTACCCATCCAGCCTGCGATGCTCTTGTCTCCACCAAAACAGAAGGACAGGAGGGACTTCATCAAGCCTCCAGGATACCATCCACCGACATTAGACACTGATGGACAACGACCGATGCAGACAACTAGTGTGTTTCCTTCCGGAAGCAGTTTTCCTGGACTTGATAACAGAACTGGAAACTTTAAGAAACAATCTGGGGCTTTCCAAAATGCTGGCAGTGACAGGCCATCCCATGCATTCTCACAGGATGGCCTTCCACAAGGGTTAGGTTCAGGACAAGTGCCACCAGGAAACAGGCAAACCAGACCCTTCCCACAGAGTGGACACAGTGTCCTGCTGAACAACTACACAAGAACTGTAGAAGGAGGTGGTGGTCAGCAGAATGCTCCTTCAGTCTTGTCCGTGGACAGCACATCCACCAGGTACCTGTCTCTGCCAAGCGAACATGGAGGAGCTACAAACGTCATCAGGAACATTCTTAACCCAGGGTTAAACCAACCCCAGCAAAGAGGACGGATAGGCCCCACCGGCCAAGACCAAGACAGGCTGCAACTGCAGGGGATGCAGGACCAAGACGGTCAAAGGTCTCCCATGAATGCCGGCTCTCCTCTTGGGACAACTGGACACGAAGGTTCCATGGATGGTAGCCTCGTCATAGTGGATGGCCAAGGACCCTCAGGCTCTGGGTCTCCCACAGGGGCAGATCTTACAGAGAAGATCGCCAGTCTGTCCAGACAGAGGGTGGAAGCGGAAGCGAGACTGCTGCAGATCAAGAATGCCTATGGAACTGATGGCAGCAAGAAAGCGCATGGTAGTGATGTTAGCAAGAACGCCTTTGGAAGCTATAGCAGGAAGAATGCAGCAAGTGATATGATAAGGAATGACAGGCCGTATGGAACCGATGGCAATGTAGCATCTTTCCAGCGTCCAACAACCAGTGGTGCAGAGGCTACGACACAAAGGCAGCCATTGAAATCTACCACTGGTGAGAATTTACTGTGGAAGTCAATATCAGTATTAATGATCATTTAGTGTATCTACATTTTTAGCCACATATATCTTTCCTTTGAATAACACACCCTTATTATTTCCTACAATATGTATATTTGTTGTTAATTTGTCTTTACATATAAGTTGATCCTATGGATATTGTAATAGTTTTTAAACGATTTAAAACGATTTTGAAATTGATAGATCAATCAATATTTCAATTATTTTAACCATGTCATATTTTGTTTTAATAGCTTACAGTTACAAGCAATGCAGTACCTGGATACCTAATTACTATTGAATATTATGGAGAACTTGAAGGAAAATTGAAGCTTGATTTCACTCAGATGGTGTGAACTTAAGTGACTTTAAAATCATTAGTTCACACAATAAAATGAAACATTTATTTCAAAATCTGTCTGAAAAAAAATTCCACCTCTGTCCCTCCCTATTTCAGGCATATTGATGGGTGAGTCACCCCCCGTTTCACCAATTACAAGGGACCCTCCAACACAGCGGCCTATGACAACTGGATCATCCCATGTTGCTTCAGAGGGGAGGAAGATTCATGTCTCGATGCCCAAGATAAATGAACTGGAGATTTCTGCAACGAGTACTCCTGCATCCAAGAGGTCAGTAGAACTATTTGTTCACTTCTTTCTTGCTTGAACCAATTACAATAGAATCTCGTTATAAAGAGCTCTGCTATAACAACGCTTTCTTGTAACAAATAATTTTGCTGGTCCATTAATTCTATACAGTTACAAAACATGTTTTTAAACAAACACTTTGCAATTTGTATAATTTTTGTTAGTACATTCTGTTAAATTTTAAAAATATATATTTATGTTACATTTGTTTTGATGAAGTTGCAAAATAAAACTAAATGAAATTGAAATAAAATGAAATGTAAGGAAAGTGAACAAAAACAGATATTACCACGATAGAAGTAAATCTTGCACGTATAGACATAACCACGTGTTCAGGGTTTATATTCAATAACATTTGTTTTAAATGATGAGTTCAGGGAAAACGATTTGTTCTTTATTTAATATTCATTGAGATAGATTTACAATCGAAGTCACCTGTTCATGTTTCCAATAAAAAATACAGGAGCTCTTTTGGGAGTGAGGGACCGTCACCTGGCTTCAGCCAAGTCAACTGGAAGACTCCTATGAAGGTAACAGCGCCCCCTGTGTTCTATTCATAATTTGTTCCTAATTTTGTTTATCGTTTTGATCATAAATGCTATGTCCATGTTTGATAATCGAAATACAGTCAAACCTGCGTATAGTAACCATGATAGGGATATACAAAAGGTGGCTACTTTAATTAGACAGGTGACCTCTATCGACTGCAACGGAATACATAACATTGTTTGCATCTGCAGGGATGACTTTTGGTCACTGCTATAGACAGGTTTTTACTTTACCTTTGATATTTGCATTACCATATTTAAAACATCAATCAATGTGAAGAAACTAGAAACTGATGTTATGTAGCAAGGTGTTGTATCTACTGCTACATGTGGTATAAGACAGAGCGGCAAACTACAAAATGATATACAAAGTACTTAGTTTTAAATGCATTATTTGAAAAATATTATCACAATTAAACATGTTTAATTTGCAAGAATCGACAGGATTGAATGAGGCAGATTATTCGGATGATGCAGAAGAAGAAGACCTTATTATACAAATAGTGCAGGGTTTGGAGTTGAATATACCAGAATAGACACCGATACATTTTGAATTTCTTGAGTGCATTTAATATTGCATCGAGGCCGCAGGCCGAGTGCAATATATTTCCACAAGTAAATTTCAAAATGTAGAGGTGTGTATTGTGGAATATTTAACAACAAGAAGCATGTACTATTTGTTATATAAGATGATTATTTTGAGGAACTGATTTTGTTATCACATTTGATAAACCCAAATTGACCTGGCTTGCTCACACTGTGAGTGTTCCCTCCAGCCATCGTAGGCCCTGCAAGTGCCAGCACGTGTTAAAGATAACTGCGCGCATTGCGCAGACTTCCCATTCAAGAACAAGCGCATCAACACAAATTACGCACTCCAAGGCTATCGATCTGCGCGGCTTGTTTGGCTCTCTATAGGAAATTTGTACACACATAGCGTGCATAAATTGATGTTATAGTGCACGTTGCTAGGTAGTAACGTGCACTATACCGGATTAAGCATCGGTAATCAACCAATAAGAATGCTCAATTTCCCTTCATTATGACGTCATCATCTTATATAATAAATGATATACTAGTGGCCAAGCACCCGTGCGTGCGAGCATAGGATCCTGTAATCGCTTGTGCTCCGAGTCTTCTCGATGAGCGTATCATCGCATAAATAAACGTCGCTAAAAGTGCTTACAAAGTATACAAACGTATATGTGTGCTTGACTCATTGAACAGTTTACTCGTGATCGGGATTTAGAGCGCAATTTCCTCGATGTCTTCATTGTGTTTCGTTTTGTTCTTGTGTCTGTCCAATAATGCAGGATTCTGAAGGAGATGATCAGTTCTTTGCCCTCAAGGCGCACCTATCCTCATGAGGTGAACTATGAAAACATTCTCCATATGGTAGATGTTAGGACCAGTGCCTCGGCGTGGACTAAACTTACAGTGGAACCTCACTATAACAAGGACCTTGGGTCGGCAATCCTGCACTTGTTTTTGCGGAATTTTGGTTGCTAACTTAAATTTTCATACTGCCCAATAAATCTAACTTATAGCCACTAAATCTAACCATAGCCACTAAATCTGACCTATAGCCACTAAATCTGACCTATAGCCACAAAATCTGACCTATAGCCACTAAATCTGACCTATAGCCACCAAATTCAGGGTTAGGGTTAGGGTTAAGGTTAGGGTTGAAGTTAGCGACCACAAATAATATAGCCTACTAAAGTGCAGGATTGCCCTCGGGTCCATGAAAATTATTTTGTCATATCAGGTACATGTAGCTTGTTATATAGTGAAACCTTGTTAAATGCCCATCAGCCGCTTTGAGGGAATGCTCCTCAGGGAGTGGAGATGGTGCACACAATGTGTGCTGACTTGCATTGTATCCTATAATCCTATAATAATAGTGTAAAGCACTTAAAGATGATATGTGACCCGACACCACAAAACGACCAATAAGTCTGGAAAAAACGATTATGCTGATTTTCACATGACATAACAGTAGAAGTCATTACCTTTAAAATGGTATATAAATTGTCACATTCAGACAAGCCAAACCCTCTGAAAATGAGCGCCAAAGATTTGGAAAATGGCTGAAGCAGATTTAAAACAAGGGATAAACGGGCCACTTCAAATATTGGCGTCCATTCAAGCGCTGTAATCTGATATTTGTTATTCGATGAAAGAACATATTTTAAAATGATTTCTGACGATCAAAACTTCACAGAAGGTAGATTAAGATACCTTCATTCAGGAAATACAAAAATCCTAAATCTCATATTTTAAACCAAATTTGATTATTTTAGCTAATAACAGAGAAACTATCTGAGCGACATAACGCTCGTTTTGTGGTGTAAGGTCACATATTGTATCATATAAGTTGCTATATACATGTAAATCAAACCTATTATCATCATTATAATAGCGAGGAGCTTGGGACCATGAAACTGACCTTGTTATAAGAGGGTTGTGTAATATTAAAAGCTTGTAATAATGAGCTCAAACTGTATCAGGGAAAAACAAACGAGAATATAAAGAGATGGACCTGTAATATTACCTTGTTATAAAGGGGATAGTTATAATGATGTTGGACTCTGGACACAGAAAGGTTTTAATTATTTTAAGAAAGGTTTGTCTGGTATTTATTGCAAACAAGAAAAAGTCCTAAATTTTGACATAATCCCAGATATGTAGGAAGCTGAATAAAAATGATGTTATAGTGTTATACATAATATTATACAACATTTCGATACTCGAAAGATGTGCATTTGAGTGTGTCTCTAGAATTATGCTAGCCATATTTATACATTTTAAAAGTACTGTATAAACTAAGAGCTTAGATTTATGTTCATTAAAAGTAAATTAAAAGGTAAAAGATGTACATTTTTTCAGTGAAAAAGAGATTAAATATTTTAACCATATGACTATATACAATTTATGTAAATTATTTAAAAGTTGGCTGAATTTCTTAAAGAATGTTCTCAAATCAAATACACACGTAAATTAATATGGTTGTCTATCTTGTAAATCAATGTATTCATGCTCATAATTTATTAACGTGAATGGGCAAAGTTATAATGTATTTCAATGTATTATGTATAAACTGCCAAAGTGGTTATTTTCACACAATTAATACCTTGCTCTGAGCTATAAAACAAACAAATTCCTGTTTTGTTAAATTCTGCTCAACAATGAGAAAATGTTAGCGCTGGTATTAAAAAGTGTCATGCCTGTACAAATATTCATGCTTTTCAGCCCATTCAAAATACATGTATGCATAGAAATCAAGCTTATATTCTTTGTCAGTGTTAGAATTAGCACAAGTTTGCAGAAAAAAAGCCAGAAATCTGTGAAAATCAAGCATATCATTGAACCGATTGACGGATTCTCACCAAACTTAGTCCATGTATGTATCATGGAGTGCCAATGAACTGATTAGATTTTAGGTTCATGAGGTCAAAAGTCACAGGGCTCTTTTTATATATATATATGAAAAAATAGCTTGTGATCGCGTTATCTCAAGAACCGTTGGACAGATTCTCGCCAAACTTGGTTCATGTATCTTGGGATGCCGATGAACTGATTAGATTTTAGGGTCATGAGGTCAAAGGTCACAGGGCTCATTATATACGCAAAAATAGCTTGTGATAGCGTTATCTCAAGAACCGCTTGATAGATTCTCACCAAACTTCGTTCATGCATGTATCATGGGGTTTTTATGAACTGATTAGATTTTAGAGTCATGAGGTCAAAGGTCACAGGGCTCATTATATATGCAAAATAGCTATTGATCGCGTTATCTCAAGAAGTGATTAATGGATTTGCACCATACTTGGTACATGTATGTATCTTGAGGTGCCGAATAACTGGTTACATTTCAGGGTCATGAGTTCAAAGGTCGCAGGGCTCAAATTATATGCTAAATTACAGATTGTAATTGCAAAATCTCAAGAACTGAATATCAGATTTCAATCAAACTTGGTAATTGAATTTCTCAGTCTCAAGAAGCCATTGTAGCCGTCAGATTTTGGGGTCATTAGGTCAAAGGTCAAGGTCACAGAACTCATTATGCCAAAATAGCTTGTAATTGCAACATCTCAAGAACCAGTTTACAAATAACCATGTTGGAGGGGCAATAATTACCTGGAGGGTAGTGGCCCTCTTACCCTCCCCGCCCCCCTCTTCCCATAGATATGTCACTGACAGTGGCATAGCATACATGTAGTTGGACTGATTGGCGTGGCACACCTTATGTATTTATTTATTTGTACACAGATTTCCCTTTATGTCTTTTATTGTTTTGGGCAAATTATTGGGGGGGGGGCATGTGCTCCCTCTGTAGCTATGCCACTGCCCCCCCCCCCTCCACACCTTCCCAATGTCACTGATGTCAGTGTCTCTTCCTGTTCTGAATATTTTAGGAACATCCTTATCTGCAGCGGACATTACTAGCATTCCATCTGCACCTGATGAGGGTCAGTCCACCTGTTCTGTGCCAATGATAAGGGCAGGCTGGAGGCAATTGGCCTTGAGGGGTGTTGTATAATTAGTTTGCAAATGTTATTTCTATTTATTATGTACAACCCTGCACAATGTTTTTTTTCCTTCAAATTCCGTGAAAATGAACTGATCTTCAATTGCATTGATTTACCCTGTGGGAATAAAATGCTCCCTTAACCCCCCCCCCCCCCAATAAAATATTGTTATATTGGCACTAGCTGCTCCCTATTGGACACCCCCACCCACACACAGACCCCCAGACACATAGATGCTAATTTTAGTGGTACAAGCATGAATTCAAGCCTTTAGCACCACTAGATATTCAGCCTTTTTTGTACCATTTTCACATACAAAAATCGGGTATCATGGTTTAATTTCAGGCTCTCCACTTGTAGTTCACTGGCATCCCTAGCCTGATGTGTTTTGTTGAGTTTTTTTAGCTCCTTTTTGTCACTCCATTTTGCCCCCCCCCCTTTTGTATGTCCCCCTTGCCCCCCCCCCCCCCCCCTTCTCCCAATGGGCTAAGATAGCAGATAGCCTAGTCTTTGTTTCCAAGACATGTGCTGCTCTTTGTAATGTTATTCTAGAAATCTTGTTTCCTATGCACCTGCAGTGACAGTATTTTGTTTGGGATTATCATGATGAAATGATGTTGAAATATTAAAACAATACATGTAATATTTGTTTCTCTTGTACAGCACATATTCATTGTAAATAGGCTTACAATGTATGTTTATTTGACAAATTTTTACTGTGAATAAAGCAATATTAAATAAAGTAAATATATTTATTTCAGTAATTAGTTGATATTTCAAATTGTGCTTGAGTCGACATGGGTACTTATTACAATTTCAGAGTCTTAGGGAACATCAACATTAGTTATTAAACCAACTGAGACAAGGAATAATTTCCAAGTAAAATTAATCTCTGTTATGCTCATGGCATCAAATTGGCAATCCCGCAATTTCCCATTAGCCTATAATGACACCAAAATGGGCGAAAGGGATTAAGTTTTGATAATTACAATTGTTTAGGGAGCCGTTCAACCCCCAAATTGGGTAATCATTATCCTTTTGCACTAATGTTCTCGTATGTGTGTGTGGGTATGTTTGTGTGTAGAAGTGCAAGTGTGTTTGTTATATGTTTGAGCATGTGTGTGTGTGCATGCGTACGTCAGGAATTCTTGTGTGCATGCATGCGTACGTAAGGTATGAGTGTTTATTTTTTTTTTATTTATTTATTTTTTTTTCCACAAATGGGTGGGATGGCCCTTTCAGCAGAAACTGATTTTCAAATGCATGTGTGCATGCATTTGTGTTTGTGTGCGTGGATGTTTTTTATGTGCTTTGTATCTGTGTGTGCATGTGTGTGTGTATAGTTGTCTGCCTGTGTGTGTGTGTGTGTGTGTGTTTGTGTGTGTGCATGCGTGTCTGCATATGTGCGGGTGTGTTTGTGTGTGTGTGCGCGCATGCGTGTGTGTGTGTATGTGCGTGTGTGTGTGTGTGGGGGATGTATTCGTGTATGTTTTTCTTCCAATTTTGACTGGTTACCGCAAAACAATGCAATGAGTCACCTTGAGGTGTCTTGTTTTTACGATCGTATTGTTTACGATCGAGATGCAAAATTACCGTTTGGGGACGAAATGATATATGTGATATAATCCCATACATTATGTATGTGAAAACAAAGTGAAAACAAATGTTGATCATTCCTGAATGTTCATAAAATGTCATGATGAATAATGTATTTTTGTAGAGAATAAAAATCGTTTTTATAGATATAATACAATAACTGTATACATTATGTTCTAAGTAAAACGAATGTCGATCATTCCTAAAGGATCATAAGTTGTCATGATTGATAATGCTTTATTAGAAAATAACAATGTCTATAATCAAAAGTAAAATACCTTGGAAGTGACGTGGCCAGTACTTCCTCCCAAAGGAAAAATAAATAATAAAAAACATAACATAATCTGTGTAAATATTCGGCAGTCTGCAAGATTGCAACGCCCCCCCCCCCCCCCCCCACCCCCCTTATGAGTATCCTAGCCAGAAATGCAATTTGTTAACATTTGGCTTAGGTACAGTTTCCCCTACCCCCTTCATGATAATCCCTGCCCCCCCCCCCCCCCCCCATCCCACCAATTTGCCCATTGTCGTTCTCAACTCTACACATTAGTGTGCTCCTACGCTCCCTTTATGGTTCAATGATAATTATTTGCTCCGTCCATTTATCCACTGTATTAATTTGTCGTAAACCAGCAAAGAACCCTAACCGTTTGTCTAATCCTAATTATAAATATGTACTTTACTTTCAAATACACATGATAACTATATGCGATGAAACGTCGGATCAATATTATTGTTGGCTGAAGTAGCGAAAACACCCGGGTCAGAATTGACCCGGAAAAGAGTCCGTTGGGCCACACTCCGTTCAGGGTCAAAAAATGACTCGGAATAGGGTCACGAAGACCCGGAATGGGGTCACATCTGACCCAATTCCGAGTCATTTTTTGACCCGGAATGGAGTGTGGCCCCAACGGACTCTTTTCCGGGTCAGTCTGACCCGGGTGTTTTTAGAGTTTATCCCGGCGCCCCCTCCCCTCCCCTTTCATCTAAAGTTTATCTATAGTAGTGATTTTGTCGACCGTTGTATTGTTAATTGTTTTTATTCATTTATTCATGTATGTATTTTCTTTGCTCACTTTGATTTATAGAGATGTGTATGAATACAAAGTGAACTCAAATAGAACATCTGGCTTCCGTATGTCACTCCATGCATATACCTGTCACGCGCGCGAGCTAATAGCCCTGATTGTGGTTTTATCATCGCCTATCAATTATAACGACCCTTATAGAAAGTAGGGTTATCGCCCGATTGTTGGGTGCCAATCAAAACGTTCTTGTCTGGCCAGACCCAGGGTAGAAAAGAGAGCTTAGTTACAAAAAGCGCTAAATCCACTTTCCATAAAATAAAAAAATGAGTTAACGCCATAATTAGCTACATAGCTATACATATATACCTCTATACCTCTATAGCTATACCTATAAGAGAAACAAGAAAAGTGGTCACTCTACACAGGTTCCAGAGGTTTTTTTCTGCAGGGGGTCGATTTTAGTGGCCGACTACTGGTATATGCAGATTGGCTGTTGTCTATAGACAGGTGGCAGCTAGTACAGGTTTGGCAACTATTCAAGAGTGATTTAAATAAACCCATTTAAAATAATTACCCCTGCGTTGAGTACTATTTTAACATTAATCCTGGATAAGATAAATGAAGGGAAAGTGATAGGGAGGGAGGTAGGGCGTAAATTAGAGACAAAGTGGCAGTGCAGAGGGGGCAGAGGGGTGCAGAAGTTGAGGGGGTGGGGGCGGGGGGGGGGGGGGGGCGCAGGCGGAAAACGAGAGAGAAAGAGATCGAAACAGGGAGAAAAATACTGATGTCACATAAAAAGTACAAGTCTATATTTGTTGTTATCATGCTCGCATTGCGCAGGTGGGAGGTGGTAACGCGGGGGCGGAGATTCCTTTTGATACTAGTCCTGTAAACTATATATATAGTTATTGTTCTAAACTTAGATTAGATATGTATATAACAGATTTTGTCACTGGCAGCATCCCTTTCATGCTCTCTTCGTTTAAAACAAAAATTGTCTAGATAAGGGGTGTACCAAAACGGGGAAGAGGGCCGTGCAAGGTACAACTGTCGGCCTTCTCTATAATAAGTATAATTATGTTTAGTACTTACAGCCCCCCCCCCCCCCCCCCCCCTTACACAAACACACATCTGAGGGGAAATAAAAACATAGAACAAACACTGGATTTGAGTTCTATAACGTAACTTTTTTTTCCGTCAGTAGTTTTGTTTGTCTGGTGATAATAATAATACAATGTAATAATAATAATGTTTAGTACTTACAGCCCCCCCCCCCCCCCCCCCCCCCCCGCATACACACACATCTGAGGGGGAAATACAAACATAGAACAAACACTGGATTTGAGCTCTATAACGTAACTTTTTTTTTTTTCGTCAGTAGTTCTGTTTGTCTGGTAACGGTCCTTCGGTCCTTCACCCAATTCTCGTCTCTCTTAATTGACGTCAATTAGTGGGAAACCGCAAACAACATAATTTCGAAAACATGTGCAGTTATTATGTGCACATACATACACAAACATACAAACACAGGCACACACACACAAGCACGCACTCATGCGTACACACACACATACATACAGTTGCATACACAAAGATATATACATACACGAAAATAGAAAACACACGCAAACACAGTCACTCACACATACAGAAGAAAAAAACACACACAGACGCACGAAAGCGCACACATACACATTTTTTTTTTTAGTTCGAGTTCAAAATTATCAGGCAACGTTGCTTTATTCAGGTAAAAAACAACGACAGATGTTTCGTCTGACAAAAAAAACCCTAGCTATTTCTGGGGGTTACTATTATGGTTATTTCAAGAAAAAAAATGAAACATTCGTATCAGAGATGATGTTGCGCGAATACTAATTTTGTACATGCCTACATTATGTATGTCCATTATTTACCTACAAATAACTATACTGTAAAATATAACAGGTTTTTAGTTTCAGTATATCATACAAAATTTAAAACATAAGGAGTCTATTTTTTACATTTATATCCATTCTCATTTACGCAATAATAACGACATTACATTAAAACAAAATGAATGTAACATCAATTTTGATAACCATGACATTCCCGTGCTACAACATAAGAGTGGAAGTAAACATTAGGGCCCCGTTGCAGAAAGAGATACAATCGATTGTAAGTTACAGTTGGTTGGAAGTCAGAACATTTGCGCGATTCAACCAATCTGATATGCGCATTTAGAACACATGATCTAACTTACAATTGATCGTAACTTACAATCGATTGTATCTCTTTCTGCAACGGGGCCTAGAAATACGGTATTTGGGGAAACATTAATCTTCTCATGAATGAAGTAAAATCAATATGTTGACAGTTTCAAGAAATTATCGTGATGAAAGCAAAGTTTCTAGAACTTTCGAAACAGTATGAGTTGTTAGGAATTAAGGTGATTAAGATTATAGGGGAAAAGGGTATAAAAAGTGGAACCTCGTTATAACAATGACAATGACCATGGGACCATGGTATAGTTACATTGTTATATGACGTATCGTTGTATATACAGAAGGGAACAAAAACAACATGATATGAAAAGCTTGGACCAGCAAAATTACTTTGTAATATAAGAAAGTTTTGTTGTCATATCAGAGGTCTTTACAACGACGTTCTGCAATAAATCAATCTAATATTTCTACACGCCTAGACTACCAACGTGTTATAATAACGATGGCCCTTTCGTGATGTGGTCTATTCTTAGAGTTAACCACACTAACAGATACCATATCCCTGAAATTAAAGGGATCTAGTAACTTTGTTGACATGTGCAAAAAGTGTTGAATGGTTGATACAATGTATATTGTTGTTATCTGATATGTGCACAGGATATATTGTGTGAATATTTCAAGTCAAATGGTCGTTATATGGTCGAGTAATGAGCAAAAATGCAAAGTGATGTTCACAAACTCATTGCACTCACTTTGTACACGGTTTTCGAGATCCGTTGGATTATTTAACATCTGAACACTTCAATCGTAAATATCTTTTTAACGAAAGGGAAATTTGAAAAAAAAAAAAAACCTGTCCCATGATGTTATTGTTAATACGAATACAACAAGGTATGAGGGAACCGCTAGAATTCAAATTGTATTTTGAGGATTTGGACAATGTTACTAAACCCCTTTAAAATCAATAACGAGGTACCACTATACTAATTATGGTCCTCTCTATACGATTGGAAGTCACTGTCAACGCGTTATGATAACAATGACTATTCCAGGATGCGATATTCTAAGGGTTAACCACAATCTCACAGTGAACGAAAGTGAACGAATCACCGGGAGCCAATGGGATTGACCCAAGGCCGAACGCGCTCCGTTGCGGAATATTATGCTTCACTCTAAAGTTTACAAAAAGGAAAGAGTGATTTGCGATGTTTATTGACATAACAAGTGTGCGTGAGGTTGCGAGCGGATGGATTGTAACTCGCTCCATAATAATATACCAACCAAAAAGCGTGGTCTGCTACTCTTAAGTCCGCGGAGCTTTCGAAACCTTTCTGCGATTTTCTGATTTATATATGAAGGTCAAAGCAGTCATAAAAGGGGAATATATCTTTCGTCCCATCGGTGTCAGAAACGAGGAAACGCATCGCACATTATAATCATGGATTTTATCTGATTTTTACTTTTGTGACGAGCGACGGAACGCGAAGCACATATGATTGGAATATTTGAGATTATATCCCCGGCTACACATGGAAAACATGAATGTTGAGTGCGATAAAGCGTCAAACTCGAAACATCACAGCTGGTGTAGTGTTGGAGGGTGACTGAATCGAATATTCAGTTGAAAAAAGGCAACGATTATACGAGGGGGAAAAACTTCATAATATATATCATCATCATATGCATAATGTTCGGATGTAGATCAGATACGTGGACGGTTGACATGGGTTATTTATTATATTTCGTGTTAATTCTGATGAGCTGCCACGCGCCACTGGTGAGACACATATCAGCAGCTCCTAGCGCAAATTTAAAATTTGACTTATCATCATCATCATCATCTTCCGATCATGTTTTCAACGTGTCCTTCGCACGCGCACGGACAAGTGGCCAGCTGCGGCCAGAGCGGCTGGACACTGGCTACGCCAACTCTGACCGCTCACCCAGCCTGCTCCGTCCGGCTGACGATCCGTCCCGTTACGTCGGTCAACTCCCGCTCCCGCAGCCGCAACCGCTGCTAGGTCAGCGCGACCACAATTCTCATCTCACCCTGGCGCGCTCTCACCAAGATGTTTACGAGATGCTCTGGAAGAGCGCCGACGTTCCCATGGAAACATCATCCGCCACCAAGATCGACGTGCTCGGCTTCCTTCTCAAGCGCGAGGTGGAGAAGCTGCGTGACGTCAGCAACGGCCAGGTCGAGCTCGTCTTCCTGGTCGACAGCTCGGCCAGCGTGGGCATCGTCAACTTCTTCAACGAGCTCAAGTTCGTCAAGAAACTGCTGGCGGACTTCACGGTGGCGCCCGATGCTACCAGGGTCGCTATCGTCACCTTCAGCTCCAAGGTATGTAGATGTTTGTGTTCTTCCTTTTATTTTTCATAATTTTATCCGTTCTCTCTATATATAGCTAACATATTGTTCTAAGTGTTATTCTATAATCAACAAGCCTGCACAAACTATCCATCTGTCCATTTGCGCACCAATAATTTAAAAACATCACACTTTTATTTTAATTATAGGATGTTTTTATAATTTATATATAAATGATACAATGTTTAGTAAATGTGTGAATATATCTTTTGTTGTAAGAAATGTAAAGTAAGCTTGATCTTGAACTTGAATATAATTTTGTTGAACGTATGTACAGCTCAATGGCTAAACTGAATTTACGTAATTGGACCTAATAAATATCGATTGAATGCATGCATTAAATTTACGTAATTTGTATTAAATAAATGAATAAATTATCTTTATTTTTGACATCATCATTATTTCAGTATCGAATGAATCGATACCATTCAATTACCTTTATATTGAATGAATGAATGAATGAATAATTACGTTTGAATTTGAAATATATAACAAATAGGAGTTAATTATATTTTATTGAATGAATGAAATGTAAAACTCAATAATTTTATAAACGATTCAATTTGACTAAAGCACCGGGTTGAGCTGAACGTGAACCAACTGGATGACTCGCCCAACGCGCCAGGATACGGGGGCAGATTGCATCATAAATGCGCCCTGCTCAATGAGGATCTGCCCCGCATCACGTATGTCGGAGGGGGCACGTACACCAAAGGCGCCTTCGAACTCGCAAAGGTAATTATAAAACAAACTTTATTTTATTAGAAATCTTTGTTAGTTTATGAACAAATAGTAGTCAGGGGCGGATCTAGCTTTTTGCTAAGGGGGGGGGGGGGGGGGGTTTGACCCAATGACGATGCGGAGCATCGTCCACGAGCCGCGAAACGGCGATTTTTGTTGTTGCTATTTTGAACGCCTGTAAGTGATGTTTTCAACATCACATTTTCACTTGGCAGCCCAAGGGGGGGGGGGGGGGGGGAGGGGGTTCAAACCCCCTAACCCCCCCCCCCCCCCCTCCCCCCGTAGATCCGCCACTGGTAGTGGAGCAATTATAGCCGGGGCGAATGACATGAAACCTGTTGGAGGGCTAAGATTTATCAGGGAACTGCATGGTATAGGCCCGATCACATATCACCGAATAGCGTAAACAAATGCCCGACGAATAGAAAATGTGTGAAAATCAAATTATCCGGTGGTGAAAGTCGTCTCCATTGCTTCATGCACAAAACATTCTACCGGATAGAACAACGTACAAGAAACGCGTACGAACGGAGACGAACGGATTAAACAAATTTCTCTCCGTTGTGCATCCGTTTACGCTGTCCGATGTGACCGCGCCTAAAATCTCATTCAATACCTCAGTGGGATTATTGACTAGAAACTAACGTCTGGTGGTGGATTAGGTTTTCTCCATTCGCTATGGCCAGGGTATACAGTTCAAATGGTTCCATGTGTCATAATATCACTGCAGTATATAAGGAAGGAAGTATTACGGCAGAAGAGGTTTCCTTGTGACCTCAAACATTAGGTGTCATGTGAATATGCTTAGTTGTAGTAACATGTTAGCAAATGTAGAAAAGGTGCAATACACCTTTGTGAAAGTGCTCAACTCTCGCTCTCTCTATGAACAATAACATAATTCAGCAAAAAGTTTGTGCGACTTTATATTTTACGTGTCTAAAGTTTGTAGTAACTACACTGTCAACCAAATCATAGTTACCACCTATAATTAAGCTAAGGAAAACAAGAAAAGTGACCATGCACTTTAGACAGGTGACCTCTATAGACAGGTTCATGCAATTGTTTCTCTCTGCAGAAGAAGTAAACGGCAGACCTCAAACCATAGTACGTGTCATGTGAATCTTCTTAGTTATATGTGTAGGTAACTGTGTCTACAGTACATACATACATGAAGTTAACTACCGCGTAAATAATAACAAATTGTTGAGTTTGATTGTCATACAGGTGAGCTTGAAAAGTAGAGCCACCGAAAAATAAGTTCAATTTTTCCCCGTAGAATATTTTAGATATTGACTTTCATGATGCTGCTGGTAGTATAATTATGATCAAAAGCTCATGCAGTCTCTCAATGGACTCTTATGCAGTTAGTATTTCATTTCAATGTCACAATATAACTATAATTTTAAGCAAAATGACCTAGAACTAAATCACTAATAACCAATCGACGAAATGACATCCGTTTCCTTCCTTTGTTCAGATAGGGTGGAAGCAAATTTGTCGAAATAGTTTTTAGTATATGCTCGAAATTATCACTGACCTCCTGGTTTGGAGCCCCTTAAAGGGATCTAGTAACTTTGTTGACATGTGCAAAAAATGATGAATAGTTTATACAATGTATATTGTAGTTATCTGATATGTCCACAGGGTATTGTGTGAACATTTCAAGTCCAATGGACGTTATATGGCCGAGTAATGAGCAAAAATGCAAAGTGATGTTCACAAACTCATTGCACTCACTTTGTACACGGTTTTCGCGATCCGTTGGATTATTTAACATGTGAACACTTCAATCGTAAATATCTTTTTAACGAAAGTGAAATTTGAAAAACCGAAACCTTTCCCATGATTTTATTGTTAATACGAATACAACAAGATATGAGGGAACCGCTAGAATTCCAATTTGATTTTGAGGATTTGTCCACATCCTCAAAATCCAATTGGAATTCTAGCGGTTCCATCATAACTTGTTGTATTCGTATTAACAATAGAAGCATGTACAAGTTTTCTTTTCTTTCGAATTTCCCTTTCGTAACAAAATATATTTACGACATAAGTGTTCAGGTGTTAACCTATCCACTGGATAGTCGTAACGGTAACCGTGTACAAAGTCAGTGCAATGAGTTAATGAATATCACTTTGCATTTTTGCTCATTACTCGGCCATTTTCACACAAAACCCAGTGGACATGCATATCAGATAACAATACTACACATTTTACCAACCATTCATCACTGTTTGCACATGCCAACAAAGTTACTAGATCCCTTTAAAATATTATCAAATCATAATTTCATAGACCACTTGGGAACTTTCTTATGGTCCCATCTTTGATGTACGCCGAAAAAAAATTACAATCGGTATAATAATAAGTTTGTATACAGAGTGAGTTTC